>JABFPJ010000077.1:0-73415 GCA_022817425.1 Gryon sp. ZL-2020 | reverse complement strand
TAGAACAAGTTGTTGCAAGTAAAATAATTATTTTGAAAAGATTATTTATATTTAATTATTTTTAAATGAATTTAGTGAGAAAATAACATATCATCATTAACATAAAACTATATATATATCATATTTAAAAAGAATATATACAAATATTTTTATGTATAGATTAATTATTTTATATAATGCTATAAACAATAAAAATTTCTTTAAATTTTAACAGTTTTATGGGGCAATCTAATAGATAATATATTGTATTCTATTAACATAAATTATAATGTATGTTTACATGCACACTAATGTAAATCTGAATACATTTTTCATGTATGGTTGAACAATAAAAAATGAAATAATGTAAATTGTTTATTCTTTTGTGCAGTTATTGTTGATTATTATACGCTACAATTTAAACAAAATGTAAAATCATATATTTTTATTTATTTCTACTTTTTTACACGTAGTTAAATAACGATGAAATAAAAGAAAAATAATTGAAAAATTACATTTTGTGTCAACATTAAATAAAATTATCTACTTGAATCGAGAAAGAAAAAATTCGAAAAATAAATTATCTAATTAAATACCATTTTAACGTAAACTAAAAAAAGTGATAAATCATAAAGTTTCAATGTTACAACAGGTCATAGAAGATTGACGAAATATCTTTTCATTTTTGTTTATTATTTTGTTATATACAAAGTTTGTCTTTAAAAAGTATTTATAAAACGGATAAATAATACATGTAAAACGAACATTGCATGATGAAAAGTTATCCCGCGATCAACTAGACAAAAATGATAAATCATAACTATATATTATTTATATATTAAACGTTAAATGATTTCAAATAAATATCGTACACCAGATTGTTTCGTACTTTCTTATAAAATTTATTGTTGTATAACATATTTCAAATATATCAAAAAATTTGTTTTATTTTATTTTGTTTTCTTTTTTTTAACTGCTGCTCTTCAATATTATTAGTAGCATTGACAAATAATACATTTTCTGCCAATGAAGTAGCACTTACATTAAATGATGAGTAAAAGGAAAAAACAAGCAAGAAAAATTTGAAGATTGAGATTAAAACATGTTTCCCCAATATGAAAAATGGGTATTTCTTTGTAGGGACAAAATTAAAATACTGCCGATTTTAAGAGAAAAGTACGACAAGAAAAAGTTACGAAAAATTGAAAAAAAAAAATCAGTTTTATATCTCGTTGACTATCTTATTTTTCTGTTCGAATATCAAAACTTTTGTTTTCCGTAATTGATGATTTTTAATCAGACAATAAATTAATGAAACATTACAATAATATAAGCAATTTATAATTAATTATAATAATGCTAATAATATTATTACTAATTTTAATAGTAGTAATAATAATAATTGCGCGTATTTTTCATCGTTTATTTTCAATAGTAATAATAGATAATAATCAATAAGTAATAATCATTTCTTATTCTTTTCATCCATCAATAAAATCGTAACAATAAAAAATAATTACGGCAAAAATTGCGTTTCATATACATCTTTAGAATTTCATTCATCAGTATTCTGTTTTTCCTTTTTTTTATCTCTCTTTTGTTCGTTTCAGTTGTCGTCTTTCTCGTGCATTATCTGACTTTATAAGAAGAAAATATCGCTTTTAGGATTATGGAGCAATTATCCGTACTAAATCAACAGTTTTTCTCGCGCGCTAGGAAAATTTGTTGCTTTTTGTTTCTTTCTTTCTTTTTTTATGCAATACGTTTTTGTTGGTAACCCTTTCGTGCGCAGATTACCACGCGCGAAAGACAGTCCCCTAACGTCTTGCACGCGCTCGCTTTTTTCTCCCTTTTAATCCCGTCCCTATTTCTCAAATACCTTATTACCACATTACATACTAGTAACAAGTAGTTAAATTTAAAAATGTGTAAATAACAATTTTCACGCTTGCATCGACGTTTATTTCATTATTATTATATTTCTTACTATTTCAAAAAATCATATTACCGTGTCCACTTTGTTCTTGACTGTTATGTACATGAAGTAAAACGGGCAGTTATGACTTTTTAAAAATTATTTTTTTTCTTTCGAAGAACCGCGCATGAAAGGGTTAATGCTTGCGTGTCCCTCAGCTATGCATTTCATTCGAATTCTTGGTCTGTTCTCTTAATCATTACGAGTGTGATTCGTGAATGTATTTTCATTATTTATATATATAAATCTTTTTTAGTGTCCTGTGTTATATGCTTCATTGTTCTTCTTCTTTCTTTATTTTTCTCTCAAAATGTCTGGTGTATATAAATTAATGCGTCGTCGTATAGTTGCTTTCGCGCGCAGTATAAGTGTACACGTGTGTGTCTGTGTGTATTTTTCTTTATTATTAAGTTTGTTTTCTTTTTTGTTTAATTTTTGCTTTTATCTTTTCAAAAGGTCTTTGCAATAACGTTATTCTTTTTCATAAATAATTTTCGAGATATTTTTATTTCTTTTATCTGGTTTTCCTTTTAGATATTTGTGTATCTTCCGCTTCCTGTCGTTGCCTTGTTTATGCATTCGTTATGCTACGAGTGCTTCGCCCGTTTGATGGCAGTCAGCGTTGAGCAAATTTACTCGACCACCTTCAGCACCTTACCAATAGCAATAGTCTTATCTAAAAAAATAAAGAAAAAGAAACGATTTAGGCAATTTTCTTCATTTTGCTTATGAAATTATTATTATTTATATTATTATTGTATAAAATCTTACTTTCGTCCCTAAGAGTGAATCGGCCCATTTGTGGAAACTGTTTGAATCGTTCGAGGCATATAACTCCTGCGCATTCGATTCTCATAATGGCCACTTGATCTTGTTTCACGAACCTTGGACGTTGTTTGCTCTTCTCGCCTGTTTTTTTGTCAACGAGACAAATGAGCAATTTCACGGTAACTTCTTCCGCGGCACAATGTATGTGCATAACCGCGCTATATCCTGCGCAAATGATACTCTTGTGTTCGAGGATCACTACCTGCGCGTCAAATACCTTGCCGGTCTTAATTGGATTGTTATTGTCGCAGAGCACAAATCCGGGACTTACATCCTCTTCTTCAATGCCCTTTAATTTGATTTTCACATTTTCACCAGGTCCTACCGACGTCACTTCTTCGTCGTCCGACCACAATTGATCCACCGTCACTGCCGTCTGTTTGAAGAACAAAACTTATATAAGACATTTTTATTTCATATTTTTAAATGCTATTATATCAATATATTTGTTATATTTTTCAAAATAAAAAGATAAGTAAGTTACCCTATTTGGCATAACAAGTAAACTGTGTCCTTTCTTCGCACATCCAGCTTCAACTTTGCCCATCACTACTGTACCCATGTCCTTATATTTATCGACTATTGGCATAATAAAGGGACCCGTGCTCTTACGATTGAGTGATGGCAACGAATCTATGAAAGGTATGAATGGAGGTCCTTTGTACCAATTACATAAACTCTCCGGAATCGGATCTTTTAGGCCGATTCCAAGTTGTCCGGAGACTGGCATAAAGGTAAGATCCTTTGATGGATTAAAGCCTAATTTGCGAAGATAAGGTAATATTTTGTCTCTGTAAATAATTCAAATTATATATCAGTATTTTAATAAATAATACATATTTATGGTTATATTAAACATAACGTAAGACCTATTTGATATAATAAGACATTGTTTACTTACTTGCATTCGTTGTATCTGCCTTCATCCCATTCGACGGTGGGATCATCCATTTTGTTAACTAAAACAACAAGGTGTTTGACACCGGCCGTTTTAGCTAACATTGCATGTTCTCGTGTTTGTCCGCCCCTGTCAAAGCCGGTCTCAAATTCACCCTTTCTCGCAGAAATTACAAGAACCGCAAGATCCGCTTGAGCCGCGCCACCGATCATATTTGGAACGAAACTTTTGTGCCCGGGGGCATCGAGAATTGTGAAGTGCTTTCGGTCGGTTTCGAAGTACGCTCGGCCAACTTCCACGGTCTTTCCCTTCTCACGCTCTTCCTGGTTGGTATCCAAAGCCCAACTCAGGTACCACGTTTCTCTGCTTCGCTCTTTTGCTTCTCTCTCGTATTTCTCTAAAGTTCGTTTGTCCACCATACCCGTTAGCGCCATTATCTGTCCTCCAATTGTTGACTTACCTGCATCTGTAACAAAACAAATAATATTAGCAAATTTAAATTAATCAAGTTTAATCATTTATCATATAATAAATGGATAATAAAAATAAAAGTTTAAATAGAAAGATGCAATTTCTATGCATCTAATGAGGACATTTTGTTTCATTATTTGACAATACTTTTTTCTTAGCATCCATTACGATCTGTCGCTTTCGTGACTGACAGTACTAAAAATACATTTTTATTTATATAACTATAAAACGCAACTACGTCATAATAATTAACAACAATTGGGCAACATTTAAAATCATTTCAATGAATTTTATTGGTAAGTGATAAATTATACATACGTTTAGATGTAAAAAGTGTTATTAATATACGAGTTTTTTAAACACATAAAAAACGTATTATTCTACATTATGTTCTATATTACTTTTTCAAAAAATTCTATATTTGATTAGTCTTGATTTCATATTTATTCTAGTTTAAATAAAATTAAAAAATGTATATTCTTTATAAAAAAATAATTTTATTATTTAATGTAATTTCTTCTTATGCGATAGATATATTGTGTTGGAAGATAATGTTATTTTTCATTAAAAACTAGATAAAACAAGAAAACGTCATCATAACGTAGAAATATCAATTTTATTTTTCTGCAATAACAAATTAAAAAAATGAACTCAACGAACTGTTCTTTATTTGACATTGTTAATCTTTACGAATTTTCGCAATAGCGAAAACAAATTTACTTCTATACTTTCATATATTGAAAATTAATTCAGTATAACCTGTCTGTTAAATACCATATGTTTCAATTCGAACAAAGGTCAAAGGAAATTGTATCAGAGTTTCATAATTACATATATGTTTAAACTTATTTTACGAAATACTTTATTATATTTCAAATTATGTGTCTATGAAAATAACAAAAACTTTTTAATTGAATATCAATCCAGATATTGATTTGTTGCTTTTGCCTTTATATTTATATATTTTTATTTTGTTTATTTTGCTTGAATTTATATTTATATTCAAAATTTTCAATAAATTGCATAATGTTAACTCTACATTAATTAAATGCAATTTATATTAAAATGAATATTAGCATGAACACATTACAAGTAATTGTATTAAAGTTACGTTGGATATAACATCATTAAATTACATGCGTGCGAAAGATTGTAATACATTATTCATTTTAATAGATGTATACAATTTGGGTCAAATTTAATTAATTAATAAAAATGCATTGCGTATACCATTTTACTATGAATATTCGTGTCTTTCTAACTAAATTATTATACTACAAGTTGTCTAAATAAATAAATGCCACTAGTTTCACCACGACAAAATTCCATTACAGTTCAAATTCTTTAAGTGTTAAATCATACGATAAATTAACGTTATTAGTGTACTTTTTTTTATTGAATAACAAGTCTAGCCATATAATTATTTAAGTTTAAATAACTAAATTCATTAACAATAATAATAGCTGATTTCAGTAAAATATTTAATCAGAAAGTTTAATCAAATTTTTATATATTCCATAACAATTTTAAAATCTAATATTTTAATTAATTAACTCCGAACAGCAACAACTTCTTTCATTTTGTACTTACCTACGTGACCAATAAAAACAACATTAACATGTTCCTTTTTGCTTTTTGTGTCTTCTGCAACTTTTACTGGTTTTTTCTTTGGAACCTTAACAACAGTCTCCTCATCTTCTTCGATATCAGCCTAAAATATTTGCTTGTTTTTATATCTTAACACTTTTACATTTGAATAATATATTTATATAATATTTGATAAATATTTGTAGCAAAAGTTAATGTAAAAAGTTAATGTATCATAAATCTTGCATATGTTACAGTTGCAATTGTGTAAGATTATGATTTAAATTATTTGATTATATAAATGTATATATTAGTTACTACAATATATAATAAATAAAATAATACCTCTTCATTTTCGGGGGTAAGAAGAGGATCGCCGTCTACGGCTGCTTCTTCCCACGAATCCGCGGGTTGGGGCTCTAAATCGGAACTCAAGGAGTCAATGTTTGTAATATTTGACAATGTTGCTCCTCCGCCTCCAGTGGGTGGTTCTTCCAGTAATGATTCCACAGGATCTGGCGGAACAACTTGTTCATCGTTTTCTGTAAAATTTCAACATTAAATTAATATATCATCATTAACTAACATGATTATTTAATATTATAAACATATTATATCTTATCAGAAAACTCATTTTCAATTATTTAATCAGACAAAATGAAAAACACGCAGAAAGTAACGCACATCTTGAAATTAAATTAACGAAAAAATTGTGTCTTGTCATTTAATACTTTTTAAATGTCTCATTAAAAATACTCTGCAGCAGAAAATTAGCGCATTAGTCTGAATTTAAATGGAACACTGGTGATTGGAATGTCTATTGCTTTTATTTTAGTGATTAAAAGATTCTTCAAATTTAATCAACTTTGCTTTCACAAAATAAATTTAATCAATTACACCGTCAATACAATTGAAATTCCTTTAAAAAGTGATGAAAATAACCCGAAAATGTATTACTTAATTTTGTAATTGCATTATTCTCAAATGAAAAAAATAAGTCAGAAAAGAAATGTCAAAAAAAGATCTTCAAATTATTCCAAAATGAACTCGACTCTTTTCGCAGTAACAAATAATCTCGCTTTTCTGAACTATTTGCACTACAATGCAAATCAGCATTTCCATTATCTCGATCATCCATCGTCATCATCACTTTGACAGTCAGTAAAATCTAATCAACAAATCATCCAATCGTGAATACCATATGTCATGAGAAAAACGTGATCCTCAACACGTACTCAGAATCCGCATTTCATAACCTATTTGGCCGACCTAAACCCAACCTAACTTCTGCGAAAATGCAATTCCAAATCTGGTATACGACACTAATCAGCCTCTTCTTTTGTACAACTCAAAATGCTCCCAAAACAAAATTCCAAATGGTCAAAATCAATTAAAAAAAAGTGAATTAAAAAAAAATAAAAGATAAAAGTCCGAAAAAAAAACATGAATTTCTTTACAGATAATAATTACAGAAGTAAACCACAAAGAGTGGAGAGAAGTGGGGAGAAGGGGTAAATAATAATAAAAAAAGGTTACAAACCGTGATGAGTTTCGGGTGGCATGGTTGTGTCTGGCGCGGTATTAACGTTGGTCGTAGCAGCTGCGCTCGCGTTCTCCGCCGTTGGGGCGTTTTGTGTTGAGGAATTGATGCAAAATGAAGGCACGAATTCCGCAGCGTTTACATTTAAGGTGGAGAATTTGCTCTCGATTGACTTGTCCTGGGCGGCATTCGTATCTGCGCTATCCGCCTGCTGTTCCCACGAGTCCGGTGCCACACTGTTCGCCATATTTCGTGATACTTTTCACGCTTTCACGCGCGCACGTTATTCAAAACGTTCGACAGCTACGTTATTAGAACGCGACGAACACGTACGTACGCGAGCGCAATCGTTCGCGAGCGTGTGCTTTTTGGGGTGGGTTGTTTTTTGATTAAAAAAATAAGTCGGGCTTTTATCCACAATCCGAACACGCGTGTCAGTGGTCCGCATGTGCCAGTGCCCCCCCGTGGTGTGTTTCTGGTTGCTGCAGTTAACCGGAACTGCGCTAGTCAGTCTAGTACTACGTCAGTCATTTACACAGTTGCGCGCAATTTCAAAATTTAGCATGAATAAATACATTTATTTATTTTATATTGATTTCAACTTTCTTTATCATCAATTATACAATACTTAATTATTATATTTTAATTTTGTATCTGAAATAATTCAATTTACATTGAATAATTTTTACGAAATATCTTAAATTGTTGTATTAAAATTAAGTTAATTAATTTTAAAAAATAAGGGAATTTTGTTCAGTTGTGGTAATTCAATTTGTTTATTAGTTAAAGTGAAACAATTTTGCAAAATATTAACTTAATATTTAATTAAATATAAACTGGAAATAATTAAAAAGAATAACTCTTAGTTTTACATTACATAATGAATTCATCAATAAATGAAATAAAACAACTTTTTAGATATTTTATTAAATGTTAATAATAATGAAAATGTTGGATGATTTGAAATTTAATGTAAAACGCGCGGCAAACTTGCGGCAAGCAAAATTCCATCAGACTAGTGAATGAACATTCATGTAAACAGACAGAAACAGGCGGAACCTGCGATATCCTTTCGATGTCATTGAGCTTGAGGTAAGTGTTGTATACAAAAGGTTAAGTTTGATTTTGTTGAAGAAAAGTGTTCTGCAGCTATGGGATCAGCTACGAAGACCACGTCAAATGTTAAGAATTCATCAATAAGTGAACAAAGCATAATGTCGGAAACAAACGATCATCGCAATAATAAAGCAAACAAGTCACTGACAGGTATATTCAATATTATAATACAGACAGAATTGTGGCAAATTTTGTACATTTCTGTTTTTCGACATAAAAATGCAAATATTTGAAGTAAATGATAAACAGAAAATTATTTGTTATATAATGCACACATAAATTTAATAATATTATTTGTAGTACTAAAATAGTTCATTAAATTTACTTGTCTTTCATGAAATTGAAGCAAGTGATTTTAATGCGGCATATTTTAATTTTGATTACAAACACAAACAGAAAATATTTTTCGTTTTCATTCAATATTTTTTTATTTTTTTTACAATTGAATGTATTCATTATTTTTTTATACAATTAAAAAAAGGCAAGAACCACTATTTGATACTTTCTAAATTTCCTTCATTTATTCATTAATATAATATTATATATAACTGTAATTTTAAATAACATTTTTTTGTTATTTACAAGTAATCAAATCATAATTTTCTATTTCTATTACAAAAATGGATGTGTACAATTTTACTTAGAAATGCTTTAAAAAGAATTTTATTAGTAACTCTAATATTTAATTTCAGGTAATAAAAATTTTTTAGAAGCATTCGACTCGCCAGTACCTCTTGTAGTGCCGCCTCATGACAGCCGAACTTTAAATGTTCGAAATTGTGGTACGAGTGACTGTGAATTGACAATATCAATTCAAAATACAGAAGCAAATGACATAGACAGCTACTTTGAGGTACAACCAGAACACGTTGTTATAAAACAGAACGGAATTTTACAAATTAAAGTAACATATAATCCAAGTGAACAAAAATTTGATCCAAACACGGTAACGGCAAATAAAACAAAGGGCAAATCAAATAAAATATCGAATAACAGTAACGCAAATATAAGTGTTTCCAATGTACAAAAAAGGTATTATAACAATTGTTTTTTTTAATATTTATTTAATAAAAAATTAACACTAAAATTTAGAAATTGTTATTCATTCTTTGTAATTTTGTCCTGTTTACAGACATGCATTATTGGAAGTCATAATCGGCGATAAAGAATGCTTCTATATGTATCCAATATTAGGATCAAGTGATCCAGATGACGAGAAAATTGCTTTGCAAAAACACATTGAATTAAACAAAGATATTGCAGATTCCGACGAAGAAAATGAACGAAGTGATGAAGGTGGAGAGGGAGATAGTAATGAAATTCGTAATACGAGGTTTGTTTCACACAATTCATAGTTGTATATGAAAAGTAAATTAGTTAAAGTTGAATTAATTTAAGATTATTTTTATTATTGCAGTAAAAGAAGATCAATAGAACAAATAGAGATAGAACAAAATCGTCGTAAAAAACGAAAACTAAGTGCTGAAAGAATACTACCAGACATGGAATATGATTCCGAAATTAAAATCAAAGAAGAGTGTCCCGATGATATCGAAGATACGAATATTGAAATCAAAGAAGAGCCAATTGATTTACCTTAATAATCATTTAAATTTAATTACATCAATCATTAAAAAGCCTTTTGGTATTATTAAATTGTCATTAAATGTAATTTGACTATATATAGATACCTTTTTTATACAAATCTTGCTTATTTATACTACATATATTTAATTATATATTTTGAAGAATTTACAAACAGATATAAAACAAATACTTATGTTATACAGGAATATTGTAGGTTTTCTATAAAAAATCAAAAAATATAATATACATTTCTATATAGCTTAAAATTAACTGCGATATTTTTGTATTCGTTTATTTTGTATTTGTTCATTTTATTTTATGTTATTAGGTTCTTTTTTGTGGAGTCTAAATTACTTAATGTGTTTTTTTCTTGGTAAACTTATGAGGGAATCCCCGCATAAAAAAGATAATCAATGTAACTTTCAATATTTAATAAGAACAGCAAAAATAGTTTTAAAAATTACGTGTTAATTGAAGAATAATTTTTACATTATGTAAAAACTAGAAAACAATTATTCAAGTAATTTAACTTATTTCTAAATAACATCAAGGAAATAACTGAGAAGAATTTTGGAAAGGAATTTTACATCATTAATCATTCAAACATCATTTATCGAAATATTTGACTTTCTCTTCATATATATGTTTTTATACGAAGATACAATTTATCCAATTTATATGAACTGTTGTACATAGGCTTAATAATAAATAACTTATTTTTAGATAGTTACCTACATCTGTAAGATTTATTGCGAATCATGTAAAATATAACTTAAAGAAAAAAGAAGAAAAAGACTAAGTAATGACTTATATAAGAAGTGATTCTTTATCATCTAATGAATATCCATTATTGCAATACATGTATTATCGATTATCGATGTATTAAAATTTCATTTTCAACAATAAGAAACTTGCATATTTGCTAAAAAAGCGAAAAGACTAATTATGTAATTCAATATTACTTTTGCAATTGCTTTGAAACTATAAAATTATATACCACAAAAATATTTGATAAATTTATAATAAATTACAAAATAAATTAAAAAGAATAAAAGTGTTCATTATTTAATTATCTTAAAAATTCCAGGTCATATTCTAAGTCCTAATTCTTCAAAGAGATTTCATTTAATTTGAAATCAACCTTCAATGACTATTGAAACATAAACTCGATCATTTTGTTTAATTGCAGTAGAAGAAAAAAAAATATTAAAGTTAGACTAAGCATAGTCAAGTTTTGTTTGAAAAGCGAAATTGCTGACGCACTCGTTACGCTCTCAAAACTGGAAACCGCTAACGATTTGAGTGTCGACGCTTTGGGCGTATCTGAGAAAGGTGAAAGGCGTATTGGGACGAGCATTCAGAGCGCAGAACAATATAATCAAGTGCTCGCGCTGTTCGCATCACAAATTGACGTTTCAACGGGATCCAGAAAGGCATCCCGACAACTCCAACGAGAGAGTCACGTGTTTGTGCTTTGACTGGCTTAGTCGTCGCTCGGGATCGTTTGCGATCGGCAACCAATGCACGATTACGATCGCCGATATCAGTTGTCTATATCGGATCGCGCAATTATCTGATGCGCGGTTTTACGCTTAATTTGCGCTCATTTTTCAATCGCACTTCGCGTTTGACGTTTTACTTTTGATTAAGAGGAGCACAGTGCCGACTGTTTTCTTCTGTCAAAATGGGCAGTTCGGCTTCGAAAGATCAAAAATCATCGTAAGTTTATACTAAACTAATAATAAGTTGCTTCTATTCTTTTGTTCTAATTATTTTCAACAAAATTTGTTGTTATATTATTATTATATTTTAATTAAACTTTATTTTAATTATAAAACGAGTAAGTTTGTTTCGAAATATTTTCTCATGCGATGAGTTTAACAATAAATTGTGCAATAATATGTTGACTGTAATGAATCTAATGTAAAATACAATTAAAAAAAGACTGAATAAAATATATTGAAAATTAAAAAACACAAATGGGTAATATTAATTAATGGGTATATTAATTAACTAAAAACTTTTAATTAATTAATTTCCAAATTTAATTCTTCATTTATTATAACAAAATTCAATTAAATAAGTGTAAAATATATAATTTTTTAAAAATAAACGTTATTTTTAACTTATTTATATTTGAAAGCTAATTATATTTATGTATTATCACTAAAAAAGTCATTTCAAATGGCAAATAATAATAATTGTATAATCGTAGGCTGAAAATCTTTTGTTCGTTTGTCGTTGAAAATTAGCTCGACGTTAAATTTTAATAGTTTGCATTGTGCAAAAATCAATTTCGCAATAATTATCCGATGATGAACAAAGATTATGCTAGTCATTCATCATATTTAAAAACCGTGTTTAGAAAAATTATTTTTGCATTCTTTATAAAAATTACGACACATTATTAAATATAATTTTCTTATAATTTTTAAAATTTTTAAATGTAAAAAACTATTTGTTCAAAATATATTATTATGAAAGTTTAATGTTTAAATGAATACACTTTACCTGAACATAGAAAATTGCAATGATATTTCATTATAATAATTTAAAGAGCATGCTTCATACATATTTAATTATAGAAAAACTCATTCATAGAAGGTTTTCGAAAGTAATTTCACTGTGGGCTATATTGCTAAATGAAAACGCGCGTTTTTAAATAGTTCCACGGACTGTAATCTGTAGTTTTCTCTTATATTATTCAGCTAGATTTCCCACTTTGTGTTACTGATTTGTTTGATAGATATCGTAAATAGTAATGGTGCTGCTTAATAAAAGAAAGCTTATAAATAAAAATGAACGCGATAAGAATATACAAAACCATCAGTCAACTTTAACCTGAGAATAGGCGCATTCATTTTTATCTCAGTTTATCACAATTAATTTTAAAATGCCGAGTTTCTTTGCATTAAGGATCATGTAAATATCTTTGAGCATCAAATGGCAGGTTGAAATATGAGATTTGTGTTCATTTTTGTTATCAATTTTAATTGTAATATTCATTTCTTGAATAAGAAATAAGAGTAACTTGCAATATATAAACAAAATTGTATATTTTAAATAAAGATTAAAATATTTAAATAAAAATTTAAAAAAATCTTTTGATTATTACATTTTATGTTAAGACAAATTGTTTATTTGCTACTTAAATCAGTAAATCGCAAATAACATAATAAATGGTTTTTAAGAGATTAATAAAGTGATTACTTTATTAATCTTAGATACAGAGCGTCAATGAAAATATTTTATTTACCGGAGAAGGAGGAAGAAATACAATCAAGGTATTGGAAAATAAAACATGAAGTTTTATGAAAGCAATTGATATAACTTAATTGGAAAAAATTATAAAATTGTATTTTCATCGCCCTGATATAAATATTTATAAATATATTTTTTAGTACTTTCTTATTTACATTTAATACTTTTAAGCGATGAATATAATATAATAAATATGAAAAAGCTATAAACTCAGTAAACTCAGTAAAATAAACAGCAAAAGGAAATTTCCATGCATTCTGAGTGGCGATTGGATATCGTGAATTGAAACCATTCGCTTACACCGTCTTTGTACATCAGATAATATAATTTGGTTTAATATTTATCCAAGTTATGCACACGTTTAAGAAACATTTTTTTAATTAAATTTTTCAATAAATAATCGTAAAAGTTATTTTAAAATGTAACTATTGTTTTATTGCAGGTGCGCTCGAAAATTGGTTTTTCATATTCTTTGTCGGCGATACTTTTAACGACTTTTACATTAACGGTTAACAATGGAACAATTTCACTTTATAAAACTAAAAACAAAATTTTATTATAGTATTAAACTCAAAATTATACTTTAAACAGGATTATTCTAATTTTCATATTAAAATTTATTAAACGTTTACTTAGAAGTGCGCTAAAAATAAAATCATGCATATGTATATTTTAAAATGTAAAATACCAAATGCATAAAATAATGTTTGAAGAATATAACGATTGGTACTGAATTATCACTAACAATAATAATTAATACAAAAAATAGTTAAGAAAAAAACATTTACAATAGATAAGCATAAATTATTCATATCCAAATATTCGATCATTACAAGAATAGTAATTTCTTATCAACTGTTCAATTTAAATGTCCAACACACTTCTAAATTATTTATTTATAAATTCCAAAATTACATTTATTTCGTTCAATTATTATTAAAAGTGATTTCCAATACTTAGTCTTCTTGCTTCTTTTTTTGCAAAAAATTGGCCGAATATTTTAAAAACTATGCAACCTTTTATTAAATAAGTTCTAAGATAACAATGAAAATGTTGATGAACAACATTAAAATGTATTATCAACTCGATTATATACATAATGTTACGCGAAACATCATACGATGCTTTATGTCACAATCTTCTATATTGCAATGACAATCGCATCTTTTTAAGTGACAAGAAAGTTTAACATTAATTTGTTCAGTGTCCTCGACATTGGCGCTCTCAGATTGATTGTCCGCACTTTCAAGTTGTCTTAGATGCAATGTTGCAAATAAAAAAAGACGCACACATCGGTAATGACGCTTATCTGTCGATATGCTACGAGTTCGAGATCGATCATGCGTCACTCGCTAAGTTGTGCCTTCCTGAGTCGTATCACAAGTTACGATGCGTAATTTATAGACAGAAGTTAATCATTTTTGTAAATTAATGCCGTGTTTTTTGAACATATATATTTGAAAAGAGAAGAAAACAAAAGAAAAACAAAAATACAAACAATGTCAACACGGCGACTGCTCAGACGTATCAAGTGTCAATTTTTGCCGGTTGTTCGACGATCCAGTAATTTGCAAACTGCAAGAAAAGTTGACACAGAGTCGGTGGAGCAAAATAATAATAGGTAGTTGATAAAGTTTATTTACTTTTCACTGAAAGTTTGATGATTAAAATTTCGTCTTAAAATGAAGTACGTTTTAAACATGATTCATATTGATATTTATAATTTGAATATCCTGAATTGGCGCCAACGTTTTGAAAATTATATCTATACATAAATATAGTGCTATTTTTAAACAAATAAAATGGTTGAAGTAATCAATTTCTTTATTTTATTTAACTTATACATTCTAATAAATGGTATATTTTTACTTTGTATAAATATTTATTAAGATATCTTAAATTCACTTATTTCAGCAAGTCATAAAACACTCTAAACTATTATTATACACATGGGAAATTTATATATATACACAATATTCTTTAAGTTTTGACTAAAGTCTTTGAAAGATAACTATTTTCAAATGATTATTTAACCTACTTTAACTTTTAAGTTTTTTAATACAAAAACTTAAAAGTTCAAGAAATTTGAAGTAAAAAAATTTGAAGTTTATCAAGTAATTTCTGAATACAAATGTGTTGTGTACATAAACATATTTGTAATTCATTTGTCATGTCAGTTAAAGTTCACCGATTTTTTGTATTCTTTACAAATTTTCTTAGATTCATAATTTGAAATCAATTTTGAATTCAATTGAATTGGAAAAGTATTTACTTTGATTTTTAAATTGTATATAACATAATATACTACTATAAATAATAAAATTTGTAATAATTAATATATATGTCGTCAATATGACATCACTTTGATAGTGATCCGCTAATGATATCAGTGTGAAACAAATGCGAAATCTCTATAACATATAAGATCAACGATATCACAAAATTTGCATTAAAACTGAGAAGAGAAATTGCAAAGCACAAATGAGATTCACACGTGACTTAACTGTGATATTTTCTCATCAATGCAAATGTGAACTTTGTGATTAAGTTCAAGTTTCCGCACAGTCCGGATTGTTATTATCACAGGCTCAGGCATCATCGTCATTATTATGATCAAGAATTCTTAATTATAAGTCACATTATTGTTTATACAAATAATACTTTTTTTATTCAAATATTATTTGAATAAAATAAAACATAACATTTTGCGCAACCATCATTTTTGAATTTATATTTTAAATTCCTTTCGAATTTAAATTTCTTTTGAAAGTATATTTTATAAGATGATACAAACTGGAGTCACTTTGAAGCAAAACTCAATTTGGCACTTAACTTATGTTATGTCTTATTATATAACAACAATTTTCAAACTTATTGAATCACTAAAAATGTCAAAAATTAAGAAAGTTTCTGATAAACTTATAATACGAATATATACTTAAAATAAGATTATTTATCTGTGGTAAAATTATGTAGTTAAAATTCAGTTCAGGAAGAATATATGTATATCATTGAAACTTATATCATTTAATTAATTACATTACTTATTTAATTTAATTTAAATTGTATTTTTGGCATTTATTTAAACAAGTTTTTGCTCCAATTTGTCTATAAAAGCGTATTCAGTTATAATCTATTAATACAAAGTAATTTGCATTAATACTTCTTTCTTCTACAAAAAGGTAATTCTGATTACTAACAAAAAGCATAAAAAATCTCAATTTATAAAAATTGAAACCTGCGATTGTCTCTGAAATTTGACATTACAACAGGTTGCAACACTCTACTCTTTCACTTTATTACATTTCATCATTATTTTGTCTAGAAACAATAAAAATGAAATTTTTCCCCAATTTGCAAATTTGTTCTCGATTTAAAACAAAACTCATTTAAAGGAAGCAACAATGTTGCAGTAAACAAAAAATGAGGACAAAAATTGGTTGATTTTTTGTTGTGATAAAAGTTTGCGCGTGCGTGTGAAACGGTGAGTTGTGCGGCGCATGGCGGGGATACATTGGCACGGGTATTGCAATGCGCGAGGATACATGCACCCCGGCAATTGTGACTCGGCGAGTGGCCGAAACAGACTTCTTCCACGCTGAGCGTCCACTTTTGTTTATTTGATTTTGACGCGTGTTGCTTTTTTACAGAGCACGCAGTTGCGGCGGTCAAACGGATCGCACGAACCGACAGCAGACCAACAACAACAAGTCAACCGCGATGGCAAATTGCCTTGAACGCGATCAGCTGGGTCAGCGCGGCATCGGCGAACCCGTCAGCGCGAACCTCACGCGTGGCCTTGACCACATCAGAAATCCACAACTCAACAAGGTAACATCAAAATACAATCCATTTCTCTTCATCGACCGAAATCATAACATCGCAATCTTCAACTCGATTATTTTTACCTTTATTCTGATGTTCAACTCACGTGTCTTATCAGCTGATTTGATGTTTGTAAACTTTACAGAGTCTTTTCCCCCAAATTGATGTTAGTCCGAGTTTCAAATTGGAATTTTCAAATGGATGGTTTAGTGTATTATGAAAACGCAATTTCAATTACAAGGCTTTTTTGTGATGTTTTAGCAGAATTGACTTTTTTAGTACAATGATCATTTCTGATATTTGACAATTTTTTTAATATGTATACTTGAACTACATTGTATACTATAAATGAAAACATTATGCGTTTTGAGAATTACAATGCGCAGTCATATAATTATGTCACAGTAGTATGTTTTATTCGAGTGACGTAAATAGTGCGATACTTTAGATTGTCAAGTGTAACTTGCTAAAGGCATATTCAATTTGAATCAAAATTATGTCATATTTACATCACAGTCAAACGTCTTACAACATCACAATTAGTATCATATGTATTTTTAATTTATTTATAATATTTCAGAGATATCAATAATGTTATTAATCGTATCATTGTTTCACTATGGAGACAGTTAATTCACTATGAAAATTCATACTTTTATGACATCATAATCACTCAGTGATATCAAATTCATCAGAATAATTATCCTTGTTATGACATATTTTGCAGAGTAACTTTAAAATTCTCTAAATTAAACATCACTTTAGTTCGTTAACATAAACATATTACATTCATTAAAATATTTGTTATTCATAATGTTTACTATTTTACTAATTCAACTTAATTATCAAAAGAAATTTGAAAATGAATGTAAAAGAGTTAAAGAAACGTAACGAACTATATAATTTAATTGACCTTGTCAATGCAGTTGCATTAAGTTATAGTCATTGACTGAAACGATGATTTATAGCTGATGGAAACTCTGATAGAAAGTCAGTAATTTCCACGATGCATTTTTGTAGGTGCATTATCAGCTAAAACTCGCTTTGTCACGTTTTCGAAGAATACATTCCGACGAAAGTTTACGATCGCAAACTGTGTATCGTAAAATTATGTCCAGCGATATATATTTTGACAATGATAAAAAATTGCAATAAAATACCTGCTAAATCCTTTGCTTTTATAAATTCTATTTTATTTTTCTTGCTTTTCTTCTTTTCTCTCTTTTCGTCTTTTTTCTTGAAAATTACTTTATTCTTATAAAGTGACCGTTTGAAAAAAAAATTGTTAACTAATTATTATTTTGCAATCGTGGCTAAATGGACAATTTAAATTCGTTGTAATTTATGATTTTTCTTGCAAGTCAGAACCAAAAAAAGTACCGCTTTGCTTAATATATCCAGCAAAATAAAAGTCACGCGAATTCTAATAAATTATCGGTATTGCGAAAACATATTCATTAGTAAGTTTATTAAAATAAAATAGCAGTTTAACAAAAATCTGTATCTTACTTTGCGTTTTTCATGTGTTCAAATAGTCTTACTTAATATACAAATACTTTTATGTAAAACATGATTGCAATAAAAATAGACAAAAATATGCAAAGAAATTATATTAATAAGAAAAAACTAATTCAAATTTAATTTCACTTCCTTTTGCGGTCAAGTTATCGTAGCCGAATATTTGCGAAATATAAAACGATAAATTGTTGGTCGCATAATTGAAAACCACGAAACTGCGATAAATCAAACATTGTACACTGTTATCACGCTAATTACTTAGATTTAATTTGTTCCATTAAATTGTCTTAATTACACAAATTTTAATTTCAGATTTAAATTCACATAAAATACTAAGCAAACTATGTTTAATTTTCTCATAAAATATATAAAAAGAATATGCTACAATACAAATAGAAAAAAAGAAATTGAATAAATTATGCGATATCTGTTAAAATTGTCCAAACAAATATTTAATTTTCCATGTAAATATCTACATTTTTCATAAATTTAATGTGCATTTTTTCACATTTACGAATTTACTAAAAGATTTGTTTCATATATTTCATTCTTTAAATGATGATAAAACTTTAATATATTTTGTCCTTAATGAATCGTTTCTTTATTTGTTATTATTTTATATAATTACAATTTTTATCGCAAATTAATACGTCTTTATTTTTAAATTAACAGTAGACAAGTGATTTAATATAATTATATTTCAAGATTATGCCAAATTAAGGATAATAATTACGTCCAAGAACAAAGCAGATGTTATTCTGAAATATCATTAGATAGCAATTTGTTGAACATAGTTTGGTGCGGTCATTTATCTAAATTCATATTTGGAATATGTTCATAATATGGCCATGAATTAAAACGACAGAATGTCTGGAATATAAGAGCCATTTGAATTATTCACTCTGTTCGTATTTTAACTCATCAATTTTCATGTTTAAAAATATCATATTTTTAATTTATCCATTTTGAAACAAAAAGTCCTATAAAAATAAACATTGAAAAAGTGTTTTTTTCCAGTACAAAATTTTCCTAAACAATATCGTCGATTAAAAGTGTCGAATCAAAACAAAACTGGCGACATTACAATTCAATGACACCAGCTTCGATAAACACTAATAAAATTCTCTGTCATCGACGTTAAATGGCCAGTTCGTTAATTCAATTACCAAACGGCCAATCAATATGAGAGAGAAATAAACTGCGGAAGTTTGTCGCCTTTATATTATTAAATTTACTTTGTCATAAGACATGACATAACACTTTGTCTCTATTACATTTCTCTTACTTGATCATTCAACAATATATTCATTAATCACATTTATCATTAATTAGCTTTACAACAAACATTATGCGAAAAGTAAAAAACTCTTTTTTCACACAAATTTTGCGTAAGCTTTTACTTACTTTAGATTATTGACTTAAGTTGCGTAACCACTGGCATTTCAATAATCAATATTTAAAAAGTTACTTATTTGAATTTATTTAAAGTCGTCATTATTTGTCTATATCTTTCATATAGTTCCATTATATGCATATATGTTATACGAAATTATTGGTACAATATTGTAGTATTATTAACGCATACTTATTTATCTATATATATATGATTATATAATCAATAATAACAACAATAATAATTACTGCATGATATATTATTGATATAGCTATTATACGCAGATATGTATCCCAGCAAACATACAGTGTTTAAGCCTTTCTAAGAATATTAATGTTTAGAAGCCGTTCTGTAATAAATTAAAATATATTTCAAAATATAAAAAAAATATATTTAGAAATTTTGGAAAACTTTACTATACTTGCAAAAAAAATAATACAAATTGCTTAAATATAATTAATCTTATAAAAGGTTAAAATATTTGACATTTTTTGCGAACGTGACATTTATAGAATGAAATAGATGGGACAATTTGTAGAAGTGGGTACCCCATGCGATTACGTTCTCTCGGACTGGTGATATCGATCCTCCGGTGGCACCGCAGCACGCAGGGTGCCTTTCTCGGTGCTGTTGTGTGCTCGGTGTCACGGGGTTGTCGAAAAGCGCCCGGCAACGCTGCCAGTTGTTTGTTACCCGTGCGATCGCATGGACCGAGATTGGTGGAGTCTCGCGCCCGAGGACCACCGTGTCCCAAGAATCCCCGAGGCTCTGCTTGCCATCGATGGAAGGGTACTTTTTCCTCAAACAGCACATCGCACCTAAATGCTTTAAATCGCCAACTTCACTTACATTTTTGCACTTCTTAGGCTCAATAACAAACAAACTTTTTCTTCAAAAATAAAGACAGATTTTTCATTGCGTATATTGTGTGATTATTTTAATTTTAATTGTATTTTTATATATTGTTTAAAATATAACTTATTATTGCATTTATTTTATCAATTAATGTAATGCTTTAGTAAGATATTTTATGTTTCCAAAGACGAAGAAATTGGGTTTAAGTTAAAGAGTAAGTAAAGTAAAGGGAATGACCTCTTTATGCATATTTTTGCATATTCATGTGAGGGTGGATGCACAAAATGTGCTTCAATTCTTCGCATGTATACACATAGTAGGGAAAATGTAGTTCAAACTGATCTTCTTATTCAACTTAAAAGCATTGATTTTTACTTCAATTTCGGTGTAAAATGTATTATGTTCTTACGAACTTTTTCTTATGTTTCAATAAATACATTTTATTAAACTGTACAACATTTATATATCTTAAAAAATTTCTACATTTATTGTATATTTTTAAAATTATTTTTACAATTTTATTCCTCCAAAAAAAAGAAATAAAATGTAGATATAACGTTGACGAAAAACATTGTAATTCGTTTAGTTTGATGATGATGGAAATTACTTCGTGACATAATGAAGAAATTAAAAAAAAAAAAAAACAAAAGTGGAGTTTAGTCTTATGAATGAAATTGAAAAAGAAAAAATCGCGTTTAATTCGTGTCGCGCATAATTAAGCATAACGACTTTCATATGGTGCAATCAAAGCTTGGTCTACTTTCTTGTTGTAATTTCAAACTGACTTTCATCAGTGATGTTTCGAGGGAATCCGACGTCAAACTGGACGTTGCATTATCATTTTCCATACATTAAGATCTCATTAAATTCAAATGACACTTTTATAATCCTTCTGAGTGATTTTATTGCTCGTTTGACTTTCATCTTTTACTCTTTGTTGAAAAATGAGCAATTTCACAGAAATAGATGCACTTTTTTTATTTCTATTTGATCATTTTTTTTTTTATAATAAAGTGAATTTTTTAAATAATTTTATTTTTGTTATATGTGTATAATAAAAGGGTTAATGAATATAGGAAAGAAATAATTATCGTTGATTTTGTCGATGCGGACAAAGACTTCGTACTGTGGCCTGAGTAACTAATACAGACGAACGTCAATGAATGCATTATCATTTATCATGTGTATGGCATGATAAGGTGCATTTTTTAAATACTAGTACAACTTTGATGTTGTTCGACTAATTATTTGTTATAAATGTAGACGTTGATATCCACACAATAAAAGTTTCAACGTCATTTTTTTCAAATAAAATTAATATAGATATACCAAAAAAATTAAAAAATGAATACTATAACGTTCTTAGAGTATTAAAAATATTTTTTAAACTATTTAATTTATAAAGATTTGTAAGATTCGTAAAATTTAAAAATACTTATAGACTTTTAATAATTAAAAATGATAAATTTTTAGTTAAAAATTGAATTTCTATGTTATAAATAAATTTCTGTTTATACGTTAGACTTTGATTGAAATCAACAGACATGTTTCTTAAACTTTGTATCATCACTATGCAATGATCAAAGAATTTATTATAGCAAGTTAACAATTCAAATATAACAACAAAATGTATGTCTACGTCAGTGCAGTGTCAATAAACGTTCGGAGTTCAATGTGCAAGGCTGAATTCTAAAAAAAGACAAAAAAATGTCTGCTCAAAACCCAAAAATTTACTGTTCAATGAGTATTCAAAAGTATGTTTATAATTGACATTTAAGAGATTGACGATTTCATTGAAAAAATGATTTATCGTAAACATGTCGTTTAGGGTAACATTAATTAGTTTGAAGTCATTAAGGATAAGATGACGGATCTTCGGATATCAATAAAATCTGACAATGACACAATGCTTGAGGCTGAAAAAATGCTTTCAAACCTTGAACTAAATTAATCTGTATTGTTAAGGATTTTTCCTGCAGTTTTCCTGCTGCGCTCAAAAACTTATCATTAATTTAATTGATTGATTTTGATGACAACATTAAAAATAAGTCATATTACATACGTATATGTAATTTTATATATATAATAATACAGCAAAAATGAGTTAATCAAAATGTACGCGATTTGGATCATTTGTAATTTTGTGTACTACTGTTAAAAAGATACTGATAATAATGTTAGTTCAAATTAATCATTTGTTTATTTATTTTGTATTGTAGGGTATGGCTTTCACGATTGAAGAAAGGCAGACTTTGGGTATTCACGGACTTTTGCCGGCCGCTGTAAAAACTCAAGAAGAACAACTGGAATTATGTCGACTAAACTTGGATCGTTACACAGACGATCTTTCCAAATATATTTATCTCACTGGTTTACTTGTAAGTATTTTTGCACTTTTAAAATTATTGGAAATAATGTATTAATTATATTTTTAATTAATTAATTTTGTTAATAAATTGAATATACACGATGTTAAGATATTTAATAAAACCATAAACGTTTTCAGGATCGAAATGAAAAGCTTTTCTACCGATTTTTAAGTTCGGATGTGGAAAAAATGATGCCATTGGTTTACACACCAACGGTCGGCTTGGCGTGTCAAAAATTCGGTCTAATTTATCGCAGACCTCGAGGTCTTTTTATCAGCATTCACGACAAGGGACACGTATACGATATATTAAAAAACTGGCCTGAACATGACGTACGTGCTGTAGTTGTAACTGACGGCGAACGTATTCTTGGTCTGGGCGATCTGGGTGCGAATGGCATGGGAATTCCAATTGGCAAACTCTCGTTGTATACGGCCTTGGCTGGTATCAAACCCCATCAATGTTTGCCGGTGACTTTGGACGTTGGTACAAACACGCAGGTATGAACACTATTGTTCAAAATATAAACTTGCACTTTTATTATAAATCTGCAAATTAAACAAAATTAATTTTGTCAGTCATATATTTAAAAAATTTAATTTGTTATACTTTCACAATGTAGAATTATATTTTCATTGTAAAAGTAAAACTTATTAATTAATTATAAAACTGAAAAATATTTTTGTCTTTAATTGTAAATTATAATTTATGAATATATTTGCAGTCCCTTCTGGATGATCCACTTTACATTGGACACAGACACAAGCGTATCACTGGCAAGGAATACGATGATTTTATCGATGAATTTATGTGCGCAGTAGTACGCAGATACGGTCAAAATACTCTTATACAGTTCGAAGATTTCGGCAACGCAAACGCTTTTAGATTATTGAACAAATACCGAGATCATTATTGTACGTTTAATGACGATATTCAAGGTACCGCCGCGGTTGCGGTGGCTGGCCTTCTTGCGTCACTTCGTATTACTCGCACTAAATTGTCGGACAATACTATTGTTTTCCAAGGCGCTGGAGAGGTAATTATTATTTTTATCTTCTATTATTACTATTATCATTGCAAAAAACCATATTTAACCCTTTCAATACTACATTATTAAAAAAAAACGAAAAGATTATTATAAAGTTTTATACAAATTCAATTTTTTGTTATTCATACAATTTATTTATTTTTTTAGGCAGCACTTGGTATCGCTTGGCTGTGTGTGATGGCAATGCAAAAAGAAGGAGTGTCCGAAGCGGAAGCAATTAAGAAAATTTGGATGGTTGATTCTAAAGGTTTGATTGTAAAAAACCGACCGGCAGGTGGACTTAATGAACACAAGCTTCAATTTGCACGCGATCAAGCTCCCATTTCGTCACTCGCGGAGGTCGTCAAGACGGCAAAACCCTCAGTACTAATCGGCGCAGCTGCCATTGGCGGAGCCTTCACTCGCGAGATACTCGAAGAAATGGCGAAAAACAATGCCCGACCTGTTATCTTTGCACTTAGCAATCCTACTAGCAAGGCTGAATGCACTGCTGAGGAAGCTTATACTGCAACTCAGGTGACTTTTCTTAATTTTACAAATCATAATCATAATAATGATGATAATTATTATTATTACAATTTCATGTTAATTGTTGATTAGGGAAAAGCAATATTTGCAAGTGGATCACCATTCCCTCCATTCACTTATGGAGGTAAGACATTCCATCCAGGCCAAGGAAATAACAGCTATATCTTCCCCGGAATAGCTTTAGGTGCAATATGTGCTGGAATGAAAACTATTCCGGAGGATGCATTCTTGATGTCTGCCGATACGTTAGCAAAACTTGTTACGGATGATGATTTGGAAAGCGGAAATCTTTATCCGCCATTAAAGGATATCCAGAAATGTTCGCTTGAAATTGCTGTCAATGTTATGGACTATGCTTACAATCAAAGTAAGTAATTATATTTTAAATAATACATTTGTATGCTTGCAAAAAAATATACAATGATGAATACTTTTTTATAAACTAACGATCAAAATATTAATAAAAATGAATTGATTACAGATTTGGCTACAGTTCATCCAAAACCGGACAATTACAAGAAATTTATAAAAGCCCAGTTATATGATACCAATTACGATTCATCGTTACCCGCAATTTATCCGTGGCCTAAATTTTGAATATAAGAAGCAGAACAAAAGAAAAGAAAAATAACAATTTAGAAAATTTAAATGTGCAAAAATATGTCTTTCGAAAAATCGTTTCTCATTCTTAATGTCATTAAGATCGGTCTTTTTAATAACACTGTTCATCGTTCTTTGATAATTGCAAAACTTCCTCGCATTGTCGATGTCTATTTATTAAGTATTTATATATAAATTAATATACTATGAATAATGAAATGAATTTCTCAAATTAAGGGAATAATTTCGTTGATTGAAACAAAGTAAAAAGTTACAATTATCTGTATAAATTACGTGTACAAAATTTAATTTTTACAAATTACAATTTTTTTCGAGTTTAGCGATTCAATGAATCAATAAACAACTGACAGTTAACATTTTGACTGTACATGAATTTAATAAAATAAACAAAATGAATATATTTAGAAAAGTGAAAATAAAATATACTTTTATTTTCTTAATTATATTTAACGCACTATACTTTATTCGATTTTAAAACATTTTTTATCCAACTTTTTTTATCGACAAACACAAATTTATATTGCGAGTTTTATATGTATATACTGAATATGTATAAATCATATCGATAAGCACTAACGTTTTTGTGAAACGTATCTAAAAGCAAAATCTACAAAGCAATGTTCCAAAACTATTGTTCAATTGTTGCTAATTTCAAAGCAAAATTTTTAACTGTCAACACTTGTTCCACCGTATATAAAGATAAATAAATCTCTTTATTTTCAAACAGCTTTTTTATTTCTCACGTATGAATTTAATTGTGACACAGGTATTTTAGGTGAACCCATTAGTTTATGAAAACAAAATTTAATCAATTACTACTAAAATCACTTTATTAGTTTATTTTATTAAATAATTTGTATGTTAACATTTCGTTCCCTGGTATCGACCATTTTGAAAAACTCATTTGCTTTGTCGGTGTGTATGTACAATAACTTTTTATACTGCTTAGGTTAAAAATCAGTACATTACATATACATTGTTCACTGTTCAAAGTTAATCATTTGTCATTTGTTTTGTATATTCCTGTAATAATAATCTTAAACATATTTACGTTACACTCATAATAAGAATTACTTACTGGAACAATAACTGAAAAATCAACAAAGACATTTTTAATTTCCGACGCAAAGATTTCGATAAAAGTCACTTTATATCTTTCCTTTTTAAAGAGCATTATCATTAAGTGATATAAAAGAGAATGGATCGTGATTTTTGTATTCTTCTTTCGTTTATTTCTAAATCAATTACTTTTATACAGCTTAGAAAAATATCGATGTATCAGTAGCGCAGCTGTACCATTTAACGCATGTCTTTTAACATGTCAACTTGTGCTTAAATATAAAAACAAATAACATTCACATTGTTCACAGAACATTATGAACATTTACACAATTTACAAAAATTTAAATAAAAATTGTTACATTTTTATTTTATAATTTAATTTTAATTCTCACTTCTTTTTTTTCTTTGTCAATTAACACCTGCACTTCTGATCAAAATCCCTAATTAACTACTTGTATAATAACAATAATAAGAAAAACAGAAAAAAAGCAAAGACGAGTTATTCATAAGAATGTTTCCTCGTAAACTTTCTTTAATTATTTCAAAATCGAACGATTTCATCTTCTTGATTACAAATCTTAACTATATGTAGAAGTTGGAAATAAAAAGAACTCATAGCCTCACAAAAACGTAAATCAAAAGAAGAAATAAAAAAGAAGAGCCACACGAGAAAACAAACGAGAAAGATACAGAGAATTTAAACAGAAAATAGAGAGAAAGAGAAAATACAATGATGGAAAAAGAAAGAAAACGTCAGTGGAACTCGCAGAAACTTATTACAAAATAATGCAGAAAAACAAAAGAAAAATCCGTCTATGAATGTTGTGTCTTTATTTCTGTTCTTCTAAAGCAATTGTTATCCTTACGGTGTTTTTTGAAACGTGAATGAAAAATTGTACACCTTTTAACAAAGCCGTGTATGATAACGCAGGCACACACACATATCGCATGAAATTCCTTGTCTCTATTATTTACAGTGGATAATCACTTAATCTAAATTATTCCAAAAATAAAACTTGTATTTTTCTTTCCTTTTTTTTTTTCTTTCAAGTTTAATTATACGAAATAAATCGTACACGTAATTAAAAATTATTCCAAGCCCTTAAACTGGCTTGTAAAAACACGTCTCATAAATATGTAATAAAAAGAAATTGAGTTGTTGAATGAAAATCGCAAAAATTGATATCATCTTTTTATAGTATTTATTGAATAATTATTATCAAATAATAATATTCCTCGACAGAACAATCAGATTTTCTGAATTGTTTTTCTTATAAATAAATTAATCATTCATATTTTAGATTATATTTAATCTTAATTTAATTGACTATGAGAAATTGAAAACTCATAAAATATTTTATCATCATTTATCATTTACTCACCATCATACAAAAAATTTTCAATTACGATTTGTAACATATGAAACGAAAAACAAACTGACAAAAAAATTCGTAGACACTTAGAAAATTTTTTCTAATAATTGTTCAACTTTCGATTTCGTTAAATTCGTTCGTTATAAAAGTTTTGTTTAAATGTATAAACAACAAAAAATTGTTTTGTTAAGGAATATTTGTTTGTGTTTTTCTTCTTGATTATTCGTAATGATTATTCGATAATACTATGGTTCCTTCCGGTACGACACAGTCAGGCGAGACAGACAAGCGCGGCAATGATTCGCCGGATTGCTTCGTCATCATTGTCGTGCGTCCAGGGAGGAAGTCGGTCCCACCTCTAACTTCATCGAGAGAGCGAATGCGATCGTTCGTGTGACTGTTGAGAGTCGCCAGCAGCTCGCGGGTCCGTCAACTTTTGATGCGCGGGCAAGTTATCGAAGAACGGATGCATCAATGCGTCCTTCAGAGTAATGCGCTGTGATGGTTCGTATTCCAGCATCTTTTGTATTAAATCGAATAATTGTCGATCCTCTTCCTCATCATTTATCATGTACCGCTAAATAACAACAAGAAAGAAGAAAATTAAATAAAACTTAATTAATTTTTTTACATCAAATTAATATTATGAACAAATTGCACATAAATTAATAATCTAATTGTATCTTGTTGAATTTATATAAATTTAATTGAATGCGTCAGTTCAGAAAATTCAATTATCATAAAGAAGATTTTTATCGTAAGACCATGAGATACACATTTCTATTTTAATAAGATTTTCTCTATTATCATTTATATCTAATTTCAGTCACGTTTCACCTTAAAATAATAATAAATGTTAATATTAAATAAATATTTCGAATAATTTATTATGAAGTTAATGTTTTGTAAATATATAAAATAGTATATTCATTCAAATTCATGAATTACTAATTACAAGTAATATCTTTTTGCTAATATAAATAATCACTACTATAATCTTCTGACGTTTCAATAGCAATTGATACAAATTTTAATTATCTTCAATTTTTATTGTCATAATTGTTCTTGATTTATTTGACTATTTCTGTTTAACATTGCCAATTGACGTCAAACTATCATTCGTCTATATAAAAAAACGAACAATACGTAACATAATTTATTTTTATCTATATTCTACAGTTCAAAATCATAGAAACTTAGAATAAATCAATTCATTCGTGTACTTAATGTTATTCTTTAATAAATAAAAATATATTTCAAGCATGCAAAATAAATATTTTAATACCAAACGCCCATCTTCTAATCTTCCTAAATCAAACTCATTTTGACATCAATTGTTCGTTTAAAGATAAAATATATTTCAAATACGTACGTGCAATGGTTTGCAGTTATCTCGCACATATCGTCCTGAAGACGTCTTCTCGTCCCAACTGAGTTTACCATGATAAAAGTATTTTGTTTTCGTTTTACGGGCCATACGATGCGGGATCGGACCCAAAATGCGTTCCATCATCGCGAGATGCTCGCGATTGTCGTGCGTTTGGAATAACGTAATGCCCAAGTACAACTCGAACAAGATACACCCGATTGACCAAACGTCACATGGTTGTGACCAGCCTAATTCTATAAAATATAAAAACAAACAAAAATGTATTTAAAACATAAATTTATAAATACTAAAAAACAATAGTGTACAACATTTTCAAGATGCTGCCAACTAAATGTTGTCATGAAAAATTTCTTGCCAAAACGTATCTCTTATCAAGAACATTAATAAATATGTCATTAAGAATATTTTCGTATGTTTATTTGTATTAATGCGCACAATTTTTTTGTACTTATTTTTTACGTGTATGTATATAATTATTGTATTTGTGTACTTGAATGTGTGCATAACTTTTTTGTTTTATTTTCGAAATCAAAATTGACGCAAGACTGATTTGCGCAAAAGTCCCCGATCAAGTTCAAGTTTCCGTCGAATTCGCTTGAAATGGAACGGATAGCGAAGGCAATTTGCACGCACACCTGTGACCATCATCATTGGGTGCGACATTATTAATAGATGATACCTACCTAAAATTACTTCGGGCGCTCTGTAATGCCTTGTGCTCACTATTGTGCTGTGATGTTCATGATCGAAAGTAGCACTACCAAAGTCGATGAGCTTAATATCCGTTTTCTTTACTACTCGGACCTGTTTTCTCTGCAACATTCATAATATCATTCATTATTTTCATTAATTTGTACGACTTATGTACATATATCTTTTCATTGAATGAATATTGTGTATTATTTTTTTTAATTAAGTCTGTATTACATATAATTTATAGTTTAATTAACGACACATGTTTATTTATAATTTTTGTAGTAAAACAGAAACATTGCAGTACATATTAGTTCAATAAAAAATATCCGACGAATTTTAATGTACCAATAAACTTAAATAATAAAACCTTTATAATATCAATTTTTCTGTTTTATCGTTTAATTTAAGTGAGCAGGTGATTAGAAATATGGTTTATTTACTGATTATAACGTTTTCACTTACCTTTTTAGTTACATATATTGTATCATAATCCGAGTCAACGAAGAGAATGTTTTCAGGCTTTAAATCGGTGTGCGTCAGTTTATTATCATGTAAAAATTTGACCGCATAGCACAGCTGATATCCCATGTGTCTGACTTGGCTAATAATGTAAGGCTGATAAAAATTGTCCCTCTGTAAGAATGACAAGGAAATGAATTTGTGTCAAAGTGATATACATTCTGATTTTAATTTAATTTTTCCCTCACTGTTTCACTTATCAACTTGGAATGTTTCGTTACATTACAATGAAAAAAAATGATAACCTTTGACATTTGACGTTTAACAATTAAGGAAGAGCAAAGTTGGAAAAAAAGAAAGAAAGGAAAAAAGATAAATTTCAAGAAATGTTTTGCGACGTTAAACTATTTTTAAAATTACAAAAATAAAGTTTGAACGGTTAAGCATCATTTCAAGTTCACTGTTTTACGATGCGAGAATTTCGATTGCGACTTAGCAAGGTGTTAAAATGTAGTAATAAAAATAAACAATGATTACGATACTTCTTCTTTAAGAAAATATTCAATGATTTTGAGTGTTTTCTATTAATTTGAAGAAATAAAAAAAAATTTAATTTGGTTTATACATTTGAAGTAAAAGCTTAATTAGCTCCATTTCATATTATGTTTCTATAACAAAAAATTGTTGAATATTTTGTAAATTTGGATAAATATAAAAATGATCTGTTTGAAAAACACTAAATCTTCTACTTTATAATTTTAGAGCCCAAAGTTTAATATTATTCCAATCTTTTCTATTTACATCGACAAAATATAATTAGTCACTTCAATATGATTTGAAAACTTACCAAAAAGTCAAATACACTCAAACCAAGCATTTCAAAGGCAATGCACATGTGACCATGATAATTGAAATAATCCAACATTTTGACGCACAAACTGTAAATTAATGAAATTCAGTTATTCATACAGTAATTGTATTTTGACTTTTTAAAAAAGAAGAACAACAAATAATCATATAAATACTTACTGATGGCCTTCAGGATCCTTAGTAGCGATTTTCTCTAAGGCATTAATTTCAAGTTTGGCGGCCTCTCGGTACTTTTCAACATTCTTGATTATTTTCAATGCCATAGTGTGGTCCCTAAAAAGTAATCAATCATGAAAAGCAGTTCGAAAATTGAAATCAATAGAAAATCAGTGACTGCAAAAGTCCTACCACATTTCACACATAAAAAAATCCAATAATTACTTCATGTTTAGAATTGAATTATAATCTAATAATGGATATGTAATTTTATAAATTTACAAATTCAATTTCGCCACTTGCGTTGCGGGTAAACGCGAAGCCAATAAAAAACTAAAAAAAGAACTCGTGGGTTGCGTGATTCCGGTATAAAAGCCAATGTATGAAAGAAAGAACAAAAATGCGCTTTTCATTGTAAATTGGCTGAATTTCATTTTGCTTTCTTTTTCTTCTTCATTTTGTATTAGTTTTTACGTTTTCATTATTTTGAAAATTGTTAAAGAAAAATTAAGCATGGTCGAGGATACGTGTAAAAACCGAGTGCAAGGTCGTCCTATTATTGCGATGTAAACATAGTAATTTATGACAGCGCGCCACTGCATCTATTTCTGATTTGAGACGAAGAGCATGATCAACATTTTTACAATTTTTAATCAATTTTTATTTCCTCCTTCTTTCATTTTATTATATCGTTTCAAATAGTTCATTATTTCCGTTTTAAATAAAAAATGTTTTTCAAAGAAAATTCAACTTGGAATTTTATACATTATAATTTGAAAAATTTTGTTTTTGTAAGTTTATTATTTTCTTTTCGATTACTCTTTTAGATTTGATAAAATAATTTATATTAAAACAAATGTTCTCTTTCTCAGTATGTACTTTTTTTAAATCTAAATTGGTATAATAAGAATATATAATATACGATTGAAATTTTAAAATTACAAAAACGAAATATCATCTCCAATACATCGAAAAATTATTGTATTGTCCACCTCTCCTATTTTTAATAAGTGTACAATACTTACGTCTGCAAGTCCTTCACCTCGACAACTTTGCCGAAAGTACCCTCGCCAAGGGTGGCCAAGATTTTATCTGCAATTGAAAAGGCGATATGAATGAACCGAACCAAAGACAGACCAAACGTTTGCAAAAATCCTAGGTTCTTTATAATATAATATAAGCACAATAACGAAAAATCTTTGGTTTATTAATATCTTATTATATTAATTTTTGTTTATTATTATTAGAATATTATTTATATAAGTTAAAAAATATGCAAACATTTTTCGTTATTTTCTATATATATTTATTTCAGCAATTTCCAAATTCATATAAGAAAAACAAAAATAAAAAAAAAGTTTGACTATTTAGCTAATATTTATTTATAGGATTTTCACTCGCGTTTGTTCGAAAAGTCTTAACACAATTTAAAATTTGATTCGAAGCGCGTTTACATAATAAAGTAAATCTCATAGAAACTCGTGGTTTCATATCAAGATTATTTTGCTTTAGTCGAAATTTTGACTAGACAATTTTGTGCAAAATGGCAATCGCTCATTGACATTTTGCAAATGCAAATCCCTACCCTTTGTTCGTTTATTCATGTATTATTTGTTATTTGTTTCTTTTTTATATATTTATTTATAGAAACCAAATTCAACAGTTTGCATGTGAAATATGTGTAGAATAAAATGAAGTGCGGAGATGGAATGAGGATTGAATTTCAAGTTAATACAACAAAAAGTAGAAGTTAATATGAAGGATAAAAGAAAGGGGAAAGAGCGAGTGCCACTTTACAAAAATGGCAAAGAAATGTTATAGGAATGAAAAAACAAATGCATTTAATCATAATATACACGACTGAATGTATGATTTTGAATAACTGGAAATGTTTTTTTTTGCAAAAGTTGTTAATATTAAGTTACTCGGTAGAGGCGTGAGTGACAAACAAAATACTAAGGATGATGAAAACAAAGATTGAAATGTTAAAGAGAATGGAGAAATGGTGACAACTACCGGGTAACTTATGCCATCCAATCCCCAAATACTGTTTCTCACTTTAAAATTAGAAATATGTACTGAACAAATTGAAACTTTCAACAAGTTTATTTAAGTTTAATAAATAAACACTTATTTCAAATATGGAATGCTGAACTATTCTTTTCTCAAATTACTAATTGTTATTTATTATAAGAGAATTTTTAGCCATACTTTAATTAAACTTTATTTAATAATGATTTTGTTTTTTAATTTTAAACTGTCCTCTGTAGAAAAGATAAGAATTTGTAGATATATGCATGCATATGTCTCATCGTAAAATGAAGTAATCTGTATCTTAAGTTTAACTTTTATGTCAAGTAAATTTATTATTTATAGATATATCATTTTTAATGATTCAAGTGTGTTCCTGGGAATATTGATTACAGTTATTATTATTTGAATTATTATTTTTTTTAAGAAATAAATATTATGATAAATGTTGATCTGAGAAATTGTATATGTGGTGATCAAAGCAGCTATATAATTATGATATATATAAAAGCGAAAATACAAATATAAATGAATATTTTGAGATAATAGTAGCTATAAGAAAATATTAGACTTATCGACTTTAAATTGAACAGTTAAAAACTGGTTCTTTGACAATTACAAATTAACAACAAATTTACTATATTGTATTTCATTTTTACGTTTTGCTTTTAGTAATATGAAAATTTTATAAAATTTTTACTTTGATTAAAATTACTATTTCAGCTAAGACAGCAATGAGGACAATTTGAAAACACTCAAGCATTAATATAGGAAAGGATTATAAGAAAAACAAATACAAAGAATAGACCAACGTGCAGTTTTTCATTTATTTAAACAGTCAAATTAAATGTCCTTATACTTAAACTGATCACTCTCATTTTGAAAGTTCAAAACAGCAATCAACTTAAGTACTAATTGACATCAAATTGAATGTCAAAACGGAAAACTGTTTGTTATATTAGATTTTAAAACAAAATAAGAAAAATTATTCAATAACATAAGGATGAAAGTAAGAGCAATGATTAAGGGATGGTAACAACAACAGAAGGATCCAGTAAGAGGTGACTGAGAGACGAATGATAGAGAGAGATAGAAGAACAGGTTGGATCGATAACGATCGATCGCAGTTCCTGCAATTTAAATAGTGTTTCTGTTGTTTGTTCTGTTTTTTTTTGCTTTTTGCTTAATATCTACTACAATGATTGTATTCACGTATTCACGAACATCTATTTGCCAGGACGTCGCCAGATTGATAAATAAGGTGGCCGTCTTTGTCGTCCTCAACGAAGGGCGGTCGTGGGCTCTATTCGTCGCCGAATCGGGGTTAAAATAAGCGTTCGTGCGCGTTCAATCCGTGTACGGGATGTTGCAGACCATCATCGTTCACCAAGAGTCGTTGTTGTCGTGATCCAGGTGGCGTTGCGGACGTGGTTGCGGACATCATCGAGTCGGACATCGGAACATCGTGTGTGAGTGTGTTCATCATCCGGCGTTTGTTCATCGTGTTCATTCATGGTTAGCAAAACACCCGGCGATGATGGTTGTGCAAGACGTTCAATTGTCACCGATCCGAGACGATAGACGTGTGTGTGTCAGACAGTCAGAGAGAGACAGTGAGAGAGAGAGAGGCCACCCGGACGACCAATCCGATCCAATTCCATATCCATTCCGTAACAACGCAGACGGTAACCCAACAATCAGAGAGAAAGGGGAGAGGGCAAAATGGTTTGCCAAGTCAAAGAGTTGCACTTACGTTTACGTATTTTGTTTTATATATATACTTATATATCATGTATATATATGTGTTTATATGATATTTTATATATTATTATTATTATATTATTATTATTATTGTTATAAATGTAACGTATAATTAATGATATGTTTGACTGTTATCTATGTTGGCCAACGCCAACTCAAAACGCTCTTAATCTTAAGACTTTGTGTCTCAACGTTAATTCAATTCGTTGTAAATCGACAGTTCAGACTCGATTTAAATGCAAAATTGCATGACGATATATGTAAATATATGATGGTGTAGTATATTTAAATATATCGACCAGGCGATTGTTAATAAGATTAATATTATTATTCTTTTCTTTTATTTATTTTTTTTCGTACAAAGACACTGTAAGTTAAACTTTTGTCGTTTGTGAGTCGGTTTGGTTTGGTTGGTGGTATTTGTCAGTTTGGGCGGACATGCTGAGTTAGTAGTCTTGCACAGTTTCAGGCGGGCTTATTGGTTTATTGGCCACAGTGATGCTTACAAATAAACACACTGAAATCGTTTCTTCAATTGAATGATATTTCATTCACCTGAAATATTCATAGTACAGTCGATTCATGATTGCTGTGCATATACATTTAAATTAAGACCCAGAAAAGGCTTACTTAAAATATACTTTTGTATTATATTAAAATAAAATATAAATTAGAAGATAAATCTGTCGTTTGTTCAAAAGATGTAATTTGTTTGATTTATTTAAAGTAATTTTCCGGTTGAAATTATAAATGATTCATAAGAGTATTTTCACAATACAAACTCATGTATTCAAATTTGGGATCTTCTGATGATTAAATCATCGTATTTCCGTATAATAATTTTATATTAAAACACTGATTCAGTTTAGTTTAATTTAACTATAAATTACATTATAGCTTTGCTTTGTTTATAATAGTTTTGCATTAATAAATTTCATTTCATTATTTTATGGATTAAAAAATTTAATTTAATATCAACATTGAAATTGGTAAAAGTGTTTGATAAACAATAAAGATGTTGTTCCGTACTTTAAATTAAAATCATCCAACGTAGATAATATTTACATGAGCATTTAAACACTAAGTCAATTATCCTTTGCATTTTTAATTAATTAATAATACATTTTGTTATTATTCTCAATGTCGAAAAATAAGATAAAAAAAATAAAATTATTTTATAAATAAACGATGTTTTGGACATATTAAAATATGATTTGTATATACTTTGTACATATAGAGACCGCATGCATACTGTAAGTTTCAGAGGCAAATTTACATAGGTAAACTTATTGTTTACCGTATAAGTTAAAATGTTATTATGTTTTTAGAAATTCAATGCACATATGGAATTTAGTTTGTTTGTTGTATATAAAAATGTTAATTAAATTTCTAAGAAAACAATAACACTTTTTATGTTAATGTTATTTATTTCTAAAAAAACAATAGCACATTTTAAAGTTCATTCATACGTCTAATATATTATTAGAAATCTTAAATCAAAATCTATTTTATAATCAACTATATTGATTACATCATATTCAACCGCACTATATTTTAATCAGTGTAAACAAAAGTATATTTTAGATTTTTTAATAAAACCAGTACTGTGTCAATAACGTGAATTCTTAATTTATTAATATTTATCATACATTTTAGCAGATATATAAAATATTATGTGAAAAATATTAAATTTAAACAAAAGTTTATATGAATAAAGAAAACCTATATTTGCCATTATTGAAAGTAGAAAAGTGAGTTCAGCAATCATCGACCGATTGTAAGCGTAAAAATAGACAAAAAACAAAAGACTTTTCTGAAAACAACGTCATCGCAATGTCACCCAATTGGCTGCGACAATGCCAAAAGGTGTGGATTCTGGAGTTACGATTGAATGATAATAGAGAATTCAATTTGAATCGGGGAACTGAGCAACATTGGTGCTGGTTGTGATATTGGTTGGCAAACTCAACTTGTGTGTTTATGTCAGTCAGATTCTGCGCGCGAGTGAGAAAGAACATCATAGAGACAGAGATCGACAGAAGAAACATCGGCCGAGGGATTAGCGAGGGATGATAAATAAAGTCTTTCGTGATTTTCAAGGATATTAAACTTCAACATGTATTTGTGTGTGTGCATGTTTTGGATACGAAAACGAGCGAGACAGATATATAGATAATGAGATAAACAGATAGAGAGGGAGAATCGTTGAGTTATGTGGGATAGATAGTTCTTAATATAAACGTCGGAAAATGGGGTCATCGCATGGCCTCATTAAGTCACGACATGTATTATCGATGCACATCGATGATTATATCGTATCGATATATAATCGATCATAATTTGTATGACCTGATGTAACAATGCATGAGAACTAAACAATGTATTATCTTTGTTCCACTTGCTGCTATTAATTTCCATTTTAATGTTTAGAAAAATTTATCACAGTGTGTAAAATTTTGTTGTTAAATATTGAACATTACTTTGAATATATTTTCCAATGTATTCTAATTAAAAGTCGCGTGACTTTAAAATACATTCAAGTGATCGGTATATATTATTAACATTTAAATTAATTGATTTATATTTATAATTAACATCAATTGTTTTATCTAAATTAACAAATGATTCAATTGATTTTATCATTGTTGTTTAAGATGATTCAACCAAGTTGGCAGTGGTGAATGTTAAAAAATGTTGATTGTTTAATTTCGTTAAAATGATACAAAAAATTTTTTGACGTCCAAATCAAAAACGCTCGCTCGCTCTTTTGGCACGCGACGAAGAAAGGGAAACATCGAGAATGGGAACCAATCGAGATACAGGTCGGATACTAATTTATTTGTAACTTGTTTCTAATTTATATGTAATTTAACATATTAATTCAAACAATTTTTTTACAAATTTATTTTCGTTTATTCTCCTTGAATTAAAAAATACTATTTTTCTATTGGAATGTTGCTTTTTCAAGTTGGAAAAGTACTTTCAAAAAATATGACTTTGACTTGCGATCGATTAATTACCTTTAAATGATATTTTAATCGATAATTGACAAACAAGAATTGTCACTACACTTTGATAGAATAAAAAAAATTATCAAGTTTGATGATAAAATTTACAATTACCCAAAAGAACAAACTAATCCTATTGAATGAGAGAGATTTTGAAAAGTGTCGAATGATGAATTTCATGTTAAAAATATCACGCTTTCCGAAGGCAGTGTCATTGAATGCGCGTGCGCAATTTAGAGAAAAAGAGAATTTGAAAGAAAATATTTATTAAAAAAACATCAGAAAGCTGAGGTTATGGATTTCGAATAGGTCGCGTGATTGAGAGGTGTAAAATTAACTCTGACAATTTTGTGTGATTTCGTACGGATAGCGTTGGCCGAGAAGTGGACTGTAATGATGTTAGATTATTGCGCCTCGTGCGAGTCGTCTCGGTAACTCTGTCGTTGACATTTTTACACAATCGTTATTGCTGCTTCACGCGCGAATTTGCTGTTTAGATTCATAACATCATTAAGAATCTAATTTATTTTGTTATAATGTGTATATGTACACTCGATGTAACAATTTGTATGTTATTTATTAATTTTATTAATAGTCAAAACTGAGAGAGAAGTTATTTTTAATGTTATTCAATATAATCATACGTTGATAGATTAGAGTTTGTATTTTATATATATTTTTGTGTTAAATAAATGTTGAATTTCATTTTGAAACATTTCAAATTTTCATTCAGTTGTCGAAAGTTTTAAAGTAATCGAGAAAGTGATAAGAAACATTTCCTGAAATATGAATTAAAATAACTGAAAACGTAAGCAAAATTTGTGGAAAAGTATTTTGCTGTAAATCATTTATCTTTCATTTGCAAGTAAAAGACAAAACCGTCAATGACAAATTCAACGTTGACAGATGGAAAATAAAATGGACTTGCAAGTAAATTTGTTGAGCAATCAAAAATATCCATCATAAACATTTAAGCTAGTCGTAATATCAATTCTCCTAACATCATTAAACACACAATCTTGCCACTCTCCGTACGCGCAAATAAACATTTCATCACTGGTCGACAATTAACCAACACACTACTTGGACCAACATTAAATCTAAACCCTGAAATTAATTACCTACAACCAAAATGTCAACCCGTGGCAAACCAAAAATAGTACCTGCCTCTCGTTAATCACCTCAAAAAGGCTTTTATCCAAAACATCCTCAAAAAGAGTCCTCAATGTAATAAATTAAATTTAAAAAATGACCTCTAACAAAATTAAACGAATCAGTTGAAAATTAAGATGAATATTCTCCAATTTATAACCATCGTTGATTAAATCAAACGATTAATCATCTTCATTAATAATCAACAGAAATTACGATATTCAAATAATTATTTTTTTTAATAACTTAACATAATCTAAAACAAAAACTGAATCATCATTGATATGCAATCAAAATTAAAAATGGTTTATTGCGGTCAGTTGGAGATCTTCACCTCGAGAACCAATCACCAAGAAGCACGACTGAAATCGAATGATAAGGACAAAGAAGGGGCTGTTGAATGAATTGAAAGTCCATGGAGGACAGCGAAACCGTCGGACTTACAGTCGCAATTTTCTTTGGTGGCGATTTTTCTTTGATTCGTTGGTACTTGCTCGCGATGATATCGGTGGTGCTGGGTTGTTCTTTGATCGAATTCATACCCATCTTTAAATTATGTGCCTTGCTGAAATTCGTATACTTCATTATCAAAACTTCGATTTCCTTGCGCTTAAATTGACGTTCGGCGAGAATCGGATCCTTAAATTTGTGTGGCTTATGTTGATTATGTTGATTTTGTTGATTATGCTGATTATGTTGATTATGCTGCTGGTTATGTTGATTATGCTGCTGATTATGTTGATTATGTTGCTTGTGGTCCTTTTGTTCCTTAAGATCCCTATGCTCATTCTGTTGCTTATACTTGTTGTGTTTGATATGGTCTTCCTCGTTAATTCTAACCATATCCGTATGAGCCGTTTGTGTTTTCACCACCACCGGTGTCTTATCCTTATCGTCGACCACCAACTGATTTTCAGAAAGTTTGTCCTCCTGCACGATTTGCTGTTGCTCGACAATGGGCGTTTCAATTGGTTCGATCTTCTTGTCTTGCCCAAATGCCAGCGGACTGGACACGTGGACCGGCTCTTGTTGACTGAGTCGAATGGTAGCATCGGGTTGCTCGCTCTTGCCATTGCGATAGAGGCCATCGGTAATTTTGCGACTGACCCTTACGACCTGGCGCTGTTGTTCGCCACTGTCATCCCTGCTCTTTGGTCTTACGTAAGGATAGGCCTTCTCGCTCAGCAAGACGGCGCTGCTGGTCGCACTCTTGGCGATTGTCCTCGGACTCTCTGGTTCCAAGGTCTTGTCTTCCCTGACAAATGGACTGTATATCTTGCGAACCTTTCGCATATGTTCGCGCATGTGCGACGACGATCTGACACTCGGATGACGAGTTGCAAATCTTTCTCGAGCCGACGGATATTTATCGTCCGAGCGTTCCGTTCGCCCGGCCGTATGCACTTCCGGCATTGCTGCTTTTGCTCCAGGACTTGTGACTGACCGGTCGTTGATGGTCGACGGTCCTCTCACCCTGGTGGTCAGTCGATGCAACAAACTACTGCACGAATCCGTCAGCAATTGGGTGACACTGGTGGTGGACGCTCTGGAATACCGATTTCGTCTCGCCGAAGACGTTCCCGGAGACGACGTACCCAGGCCATCTCGTGGCGTGAAGATAAACATGTTAGAAACCCAGCACAGCGAGATTTCTTCCTTCTAATTAATGTCTCCTTCGTTTACTTTTTTCTTCTTCTTCTTAAGGAAGATTCTAACCAGACACACACACGCGCGCGCACGCGCACACACACGCATACAAACACGCGCGCGCGTGTTCGCTTGCTCGCGAAACGCGGCCGCGACCGAACGAGATTAACTACTGCAATAGCATCGAAAGATCCGCGCACACACGCCGACGGTGACGACGTCGTCGACGTTGGTATCGTCGCGCCCCGCCAAATGCCGCGGCTCTAAAAATATAACACAGTGGCGCGCGTAACACGCACGCCAAAGAACGAGGAGAACGCGAAAAAGAGACAGCTAACGAAAGAGTAAAAGAGAGAGGGAGGGCTGAAAAATATCGTTCGCGCAAATAGAGCGCCACACCGAAAGGTTACGTAAATTTTGCGTCCAACAGACTGCGCCACTGTCGCGCGATTGATGAATGAAAACCCGGCATCGCATGAGAGTTTATTGATACTTAGCGTTTCACCATTTAGGATAATGCTTCAATTTTTTAGGGTTCAATCAAATTGATGCTAAGAATAACGATTCGATATGCCATTGTAAACAAATATTCGATTTACACGAAATTAAATCTAGTTAGATAGCTAGAATACAAGAGGAAAACATTTATAAAAATAAATGTAAAAGATATAATTTTTAATCACATATACTTAACATAACAATATTTTGTAATTATTCATTTCTTTTATTTTGAAACTATATTTTCATTCTATAAATTCAGTTTACTTGCGTTTTTCAAATAATTCTAACAAGAATTGTTTCTTCAACATTTTAATTCATCTCACTGATTTTCGCATTAGAGTAAAGATTTTGTCCAAACTTCAATATCGAATCGTTATCCAAACAATATCGATATTTCGAAATATCGATTACATCATGAAGCGCTAATTGATACTTAGTTGCGAATGGGGTACACGAAGAAATTAATACAATTTAAATGAAAATATTCCGACTAAAATTACTGGAATAAGTCGATCGCGATATTCGTCAGATGTTCATCTAGAATAAAGATGGCGCGAACTTTGATCGTCGAAGGAAGAATACGTGCGCACAGTTATTGTTAATATAATCGGAGACTTTCCGATTGTTTACACTGTTTGAAGTTGTGAAATAATTAATCAGAATCATTTTCTACGCAGCGTACGCAGATATAATCGCGTGATCGTAACAACGGGATAAATAAAGACAGAGAGATTGAATTGTTTTACTTGTCTTTGAATGCCGTAGCTTTCTTTGTTATCTTTTGATTCTTCGTTTCGTTGCTGGAGACGCTGGTATTGCAAAATTATAATAATGAATTAAAAAAAAGTCGCAAATCACGGGGACGCTATCGTGAATAATACGAGACATATGCAAGTCAGACGGTTTTCCAGCTGCCGATAGATATTTCTTGGAGATCGGGTCGGTTTAAAGGACATTGTGAGTGCAATATAGATATGACACTGACCTACGTTAGAGACCTGGGGTTGATAATTTTGATTCAAAAGAATGACTCCGCACTTTCTAACTTAGCTACGGAATAATCTCAGTCGGTAATGCAGAAAAAGGCTTTAAATAGCCGAAGGAAAACAACTTTTGATAAACGAAATATTCCGAAAAAATATATGTGTCCATCTTAATCTACAGTCAAAAATGTTTAAACTACAATTTTATCATTTTCTTAGAAACTTCTTATTTATTTATCTCGACGACTGTATTTATAATTCAAGCTAAAATCAAAACTCTATAAGTTTTCTATTTTCGTAAATTCAAACCAGGGAAAGAAACACAAGCGAAAAAAGGGTCTTGAAAGACCAGTTGGTAAAAGAGCAGAATCATTTTTGTTTGGGGAAAAATCTTGACATACATTACGACATCAAAAATAAACCATATTCTCCTTAAAATAGATCCACAACGACCAAAACAAAGCTATAACTTGATTCCAATAAAAAGCCACAATCTAATTCTAAGCCAAAATTGGCCCACATGTGGGATTTAAACTTCATCAATCCGTAAATTTCAAACTTCATGAAAACGGACATTCAACTCTAAGACAAAGGAAGCCACAAAAAAAACTCAACATCCATGTCTTCATTATGTCTATTCACATTCCTCTTGCATCAAGCGGATATTGCGTCTGATTGTTCTCTGTCATTTAAGTTTGCATGGAGTGGTGTTGAAGTACCTCAGGAATAGAGACATCTGATTCAGGTGTGACATCGAGTTTGCGTGCGGCGTATTCATGCTCGACAATGACCTGCTGGAGCCATCCGCCCCAGCTGTTTCCTGGCCAGGACACCCGGGTTTTGTCTCCCGGATGGCCGAAATCCTGTCCACTCTCGTACATTTTGTTATGCTAACCCATAATACCTTCGTCACTTTTTTTCTACTTATTTCTCCCACGCCTTTCCCCTCCGCGTTTCTCTTCTTCTTTCTTCCTTCTTTTCTCTGTTTCAAACACCTTTTCGTCGTTGAAACTATTGGCGATTATTTCTGGACACCAGGTGTGTCCTCCTTCTTACAATCTCTGTGGCTATCCTCTCTGCTCGCCACCTATAAATCCCACTTTGTGATTGATAGTCAACGTCGGTGATTTAATTGAAATCTAGTGACTTTCTTTCTACCGATTGGATTTATCCCGAACAAAGCTACTCCGCACTTGCTTTTCTTTCTTTTCTTTGTTCTTCTTTTTCTGCAATTTTTATATTTCGGAACAATATGTTCGCGACGTTTTTGCGTGTTAACCATCCGACAGTCGAACGCTCGCACTGAAAGCTCCTCGCGAAAGCCGCATGACTAGTTCCCCTCGAAAATAGTCTACGGTCCAAAATAGCCGCGCATAAACGTGGAAAGGAAAAGAAAAAATGAAGAAGAGGAAGGAGCGGGAGGCCGAGCAAGCGAGCGGCTTCGCTTTTCCTGGAACTCGTGCGACGGTTCCGCCAAATCTGTCTGTCTTCGATGTTTCATTCAATCTCCTCTCTATTTTTCTTTGCGTTTCTTTTCCGCTGTTATCATTCAGTCAATAAGAAAGACTATCTAATTTTGCTATAATTCAATTATAATTAATTAAATTAATTTTTAAAGAGTACCTAAGAAAATAAATTTGTAGAAAGACTGAACATCTAAAAAAGTTAATGTATATTTTGACTGAAAATGTTGTTTTGTAATTTGATACATTTGAATTGATGTTACTGTTTGTAGAAGTTAATTTTAACGTCGATGATATCGTTTGAATAAACTTATACGACGATTATGATTTGACATTATTGAATTGAAAACCTTGCATTTCTCAAGAACAAGACCATTTGTACGAGGATATACAATTTCGATTTAATTCGCGGTACTTGGCGAACGATTATTTACGCATTTCTGTGAATTGATTAATACATCGATTACGATAACTGGCTGCTATTTGCGTAGGTTCGCCCTCGATTAACCTACGGAATCGCGCGCATTTTCCTTTATCCATAACTCGTTATTCGCGACGCGCGTCAGGAAAACGGAACTTTGAGAGGCGTAGGCTTGTTCAGAAGGATGAACTTGGCAACTAGAAGGTCGTTTTCTTTACGTTTACATACGAAAAATTGTTTAATAAAAAATGCATAACAAAACTGCTTTTTTTCTTGCAACAAATAGAAAGAAAAACGTGAAACTTTTATACACAAATACAAAAATTATCAATTTTGAATTGGGAATGAATTGAACAAATACGAGGAATAAAATTGTCCAGTGAAATGTGAAACAAAATATATTGACTTCACTTTCGCGATTCTCATGCACATATGTATATGTATATCATTTGGTTACTCAATCCATCACGCCTAAGCGTCTCGTATTTCAAAAATCGTCAACTTTCTTCACAAGTGCGCAATGCGAATGCTAAATTAGTCGACTAATCAATTAGTCAATCGGACAAGAGAAAATTCATTTTGAATGTTTGCCTCGTTAATGTTAAACTGCATTTTCTCCAGTTCTGTACAATTGAAAATGTCATTTCCAACCTAATTGATTCTTTCAATTTTAAAAAATATATTCATATACATTAATTTCAATTTAGGTTTTACTTAATTCAAACCAGGAACTACCAACATAAATTTATTTGTAAACCAAAAAGCCCATTTGGAACTGTGACAAAAGATGCATCCGGATACATTTTTTGTTCGGCATCAAAATGTCCAACGGGGATAAATAGTACAGGATAAAAGGACAAATCGTCGAGTCAGTACAGTGTCTTGTACATAATATATCAACATCTCAAATGCAAGAAAAAAAAACACAAACCGAGAAAATTAAGTTAATCGACGAGACAAAAAAAAGGATTTATAAAAAAAAAAGAAAAAAAAATAAAAGAAAAAACAGTCGATGTTGAATGTAAAATGGAGTTGACTAACGAACTTACCGGACTCTTCGTGGATGGCGAACGGTGCCGATGACGGTCCTGGCTCGGCGACGACGACGCATGGTGCCTATGCGTGCGATTGCGTCGCGACGATGTCGGATGTCCGGCGTGCGCGCGTTCCCGATTGCGATCACGATCGCGATCGTGTTCCCGCTCTCGATAGGGATGCGCGTGCGAATGTTGACGTCCGCTGCTCGGTGACCTTCGATGACTGCGTTTGTAGCGTCGCTCCTGACTCGTACCCCGCTCATGCTGACGTGACCTTAAGACACGCTCGCCGCTGAAATTATACATCATTGATTAATATCTTGTCTTGATTTTATGTTTTATTACACTAAGGAATGAAAAAAAAGACATCCAACGTGTAATTTCACTTAAACACTTTATTCGTCTTCACTTTTATTCAATGAAAAATTATAATAAAAAGAAGCAAGTTAAATATCATAGTAAAAGCAAAGTGTATTTATATAATGTATTTAATCAAAGATCAAATATAAATAACGTGAAATACAATAATGATAATTAATTTTGAAGCAAGCCGATTTCTCTGAGTATTTTAATAACTCATATACCACTTACTGCAGGAACGACGTATTCATCGTTCACAATGTTAGTTTTAATTGGAGGTTAATTAATTTGAGAAACGGATAGAGGTTTCCGCGTGTCTTATGATGCATGTGCACTTTCGACGATCACATTTCAATACATTGCCATTGCTCTTAACAATTTCCCTCGCTGTATAGACAGAGGTTATCTTATCTTGATGTATATCAATGAATGCGAGCATTTTTACTTTTTTTCTTCGAATTATGTTTAATAATTATTGTTTCAAGTATTGGAATTTTACAAACTGTTATTAACATATTCTAAGTTCTATAAATATTTCCGTATAAGCAAGTCCTTTCTAATGTTCTATTAATTGTATAATATTAATATTCTCTAATGTATTTTTGAATATACATGAATATATAATGGATTATGGATGTTGAAGATATACAGCAATCAAATGTTTGACATGTCGCAGATGTTTGTTATAAATGTGATTGCTAAATACTTTGTCTCAATCTAATTACAACAGGTCAAACGCTTTGCAAAATATCATGTTCACCTTTCATCTGTTCACGCCTTTGTTGTGACATCCTTTCTCTTCCTACTTATTTCTTTGCAACTCACAACATTGTATATGCTTGTTATACATTTCATGAAATATTTCATTATTACAAAATAATTTTCACTAAAAAATAAAAAAAATAAACAAAATAAAAAAAAATATTTACCATTTTTTTTTTATTTATACAACATTTTATTGCATGTTTTGTAAATTAATTGAAAATAGATTTGTACATTTGAATCCCATGTACTTGTATCCAAGATTATCTATACAATCAATTAGGTTGAGCTCTTTTAAAGTTCAATCATTTTTCAAACGGTATAATTGAATATCCTCGATGTAAACTTTCTCCCCTACTGAACCAATTGTTCAATGTTGTGACAATAAATGAGTCTGATTGACAAAAGGCGCGAAACAGTGCATTGTGAAACGCGCGAAAAGAACTATGAACGCAGTGCCAAATTACAATTAACAATAATGCTATTTTTCTTTCGATTCTTGGAAAAGTGCCCACGCACGTTGTGACAAGTTACTATCGTCTCATAAAATGAAAGACACATTTTTTCAAATAAAAATATCAAAGAATCACATAAATATAAAAAAAAAATAATATTTCTTATTTTGTAATTTACAAGTATTTTTATCTACTTTTTATTTCGACTAAAGTACAATTTTTAATTCAAAGACAAATGATGTATATCTGCTCAATTAACGAATATGGTTTGATCAAATTTTTTAGATACATTAAATTGTACATAAAATAAAAATCACTTTTGTCCACTCGCATAATTAATCACAGTGATCATCTCTATATAAGTACACAACTTTAAAGCTATATAATTAACACATCAGAAGTAATTAAACGAGTTAATAAATTGATCCGTCAATTTGACCACACAAAAAATGCCGTAAGGAAGTGGAACAAGAAACACGATATTGAACAAAACAAAAAATCTATCGAGGAAAAAAAGTTGAAAGACAAAAATTGATCCTTTAAAAGGCACCGATCGCGCTTCCATATAAACCGAAAATTGGAATACTTAACAGGTTTCTTTTGCGTTGAAAGATCATTTCAAGTGCCGAAATTAATAATCGTGGTTTCATAAAAGGGCTCGATGACATGCAGCAGGAAGCAATTAAGCGGAATAATTGAACGTCGCAGAATAAATGAAAACGAGGCGAAAGGCAGACGAAGGCAATAAAGTCGGGGACCCTGACTGGTCTGCGTTTTATGTGTTTAATCATGTATATGTGTGTGCGTTTGTGTTGTCTAGTTTTTATGAATTATATTTCGGTACGCGGGTCAGCGAGAGACAATGCAAGCCATCACACTCTCGCGATGACGCACTATTGCAAGCCAGTCGTTCTCTACGTCTCGTTGCACTTTTCTTCGCGCACTCAGAGCAGAGCAATTGCAGGTTCAAGGCGAGTCAACAACCCTGACAACTTACACGCCAGTGCTATCTTTTTTTGTATAATAATTTTATTATTATTTATGTGTTTTAGATGTAATTATAAATTAATCATTCAAAAATTAATAAATTTATGTAAATTTTTTTTTTATAAAATTTGTTTTGACAAGGAAGATTATATATTTTTTATAATATATATTTAATATAAGTACTAATTATTTTTAATAGTTACAAATTGAAACATGAGAGGATATTATATTCAAGCAACATGTTGCATAGTGTAACTATAGGAGAGCATGTTGTCAAAAATGTCTCCCGCATCGATTGAAAAAAACGGGAGTTCTTTTTTTAGAAATCATACAGACGTACGACAATTGACTATCCAGCGTGGCAACTAAATGTGCTAATGAAAAAGAAAAGGTCAACAAATGTTGAACAAATGCATTATATTTAGAGCTATACGAATAGACTTTTCATATGGTTGCAACTGTCTACCAAAACGTTAGAAAATAGTTTTACATACAATTTTTCAAGATGAAAATTACATTTATAACATTTTTAAACTGAATAAAAGTTTCCTAACTTTTATTGCAAAAGATTCTATTATAACTTCAGTTGAATTTATCTTCATTTTTACTGTTTCAAGAAATAATCGATTTGATGTTAATAGAATTTTAAATTTCAACATTTTATATATTTCAATCACAAATCACACTTGGCAAATTATTAATACAAATAGAATTCTTGTTTTATGATCAAACGTGCGGAATTAGTTACGATATGAATTGATTCAATGATGTCAGAATGTAAACATGGATATCTATTTTTGATCGACGATTGAACGCAAATAGCAAAAGTTCGGTAGCGGGAGTGAGCTAACGCTTGAGAGTGTAAACAAGCGCATTGTTTGCAAGATCTCAGCAAGTCTCAGTGTGACCTGACAATCTCTCAATAATAATCAAAGAATTCTGCAATGAAAAAGCAAGCGGCGCGATTTTTCTGCAATTCGCTGTTTTGGACAGCATCCAAAGGCCTTGGAAGACTTACACCGCGACCCACGTTTACACACCCACCCAATACTTTGTGTCCTGTGTGTCTATCTGTGGTGTGTTTTCACGCGGTTGTATATCTCACACACCAATAAAATTGGGTCAGTCGACTGTTCCGCCCCGGGCAGGATGTCCAAGTGAATTCCGCGCCAAACAATCTATCTCCTATTGTTGTTCATCTTGCGAGAAAAGCCAATCGATTTACATCAAGTGAAGACTGATGGACAATTAATTGGACTTTTGGATGAATTTGCAAAGAAGCGAACAAATCAAAAAGTCTTCAATCAAAGTAAAGTGCTTTGCTTTCACTTTGCATTGAAAGGTCAAATTAGTTTATTCATTTTTGTTATAAAATATGTTTATAATGTTAAATGTTGTAGATTGATGGGATTATTTTGATTGTATGAATTGGAAGATAATGTACAAAGTGATTAGTAGATTAATTGTTGCGAAATTATGTAAGTTGTCCTAACTGAATACTATACCTGGTCTTCCAGACGATGCGAGCGACATCTAGGACCGGCATGCTGATGCTCCCACCTATCGTTCAACCTAAATTGGTTTAATTTTTCTGTACATGCTTTTATATATTATATATGTGTATATATATTTCTGTGCGTTTCTCGGTCTTTTTCCGATGACATATTTCTTTATAAATTAAGAAGACAAATTAGAGACTCCGCTTTTGTAATAATAGCTTGAAATTATATATCCTTTACGTAATGCAAATGAAAGATTGAAAAATTGCTACTTCATGTCAAGTTTCAAAATAATAAAAAGAAAAAATTTGCAAAGCTCAATAAAATTTTGTTCATCTAATTAATGTAAAAAAATTGAATTGTAATATGATTTATTAAGACGTGTGTTTAATGAAAAATGGCCATTTAAATGAACGTTAACGAGGTCGCGTTGAATATAATGAAATGATTATGGTCGGATAAACGCTTTTTAACTGACATTAAATCTAGACTGTCGATATATTGCGATGATTCACGACGAAGACTGATCTGCATTGCTGGGAAAAAGGATTATCGCTGTCAAAATCGCGACCTTGTATTAGCTTACGCAAATGTTGCTTCGCATTGGACAAAAAAGCAGGAAGCAAAATGGGAACAAGAAGTGTGTTTCAACGATGACCAGTTTCTGATATTATTTTTCTCATTTTTGCTTTTTTCATAGATGATTCACTTTAAAAAATTCGATCAAATAACGGCACATTATTTGCCAAATTGGGAAAATTTGTGTTTTTCAGGACACAACATTTTTTTTCAATATACCAGGTTTAACGGTTATATTAATGAATCATAATGCTAATATGTGCTGTAACAAAATTGAATTTTTTCCACTTTTCTTATTTCTGTATAATATTGGATTTCTAATGTTTAATTTGAACGTCTTGACTTTAGAAATTGCATGACAAAGTGAGAATTGAAAATAAATTGTCAAAACAATAGGATGTCTGCTTTATCTTCTATCATCGAATTGAAAAGCAGATTTTATTCTCTTTTTTTTAATCAATGAAGAATACATTTTAACGGTTGATTTAGATGATTTTATGTTGAAACGACCTGATTGAAATGATAATTACGATAAAAATACACAAGAAAGTGAGAAAAACGAAAGTCTTATTAAATTGTTTCACACGATCAATCGTTCAGTTTTGTTATCTTTGAAAAGTAACTGCTGGAATGGATATATTATATATTTTTTTTCACTTTTTAATAATCCATGTAGGTATTAAGAACACAGTGAGGAATGCATGTCTAATTGAAGTGGTCAATAGTTCAAAGCGAAGCCTTCGTTAACGTTAATAAAAAGCATTCGAACTTGTCGGTCATTTGTGATTGTTGCTGGCCAATTAATTTCTCGTCGGATGGAAGGAGAAAATTGATCGTCACGGAAAAAAATTATTTTTGTTTTATTTTTGTTTGTTTCTATTTTTGCAAATTGATCTTGGGTGGTTTCCTTGTCTCATCGATCTGACGAATTGACGAATTTAAGTGACCTGAAGAAGAAGAGCGCATATATAAAAAGCGGCAACCGCAAAATGTCACCTCGCAATCTCGTGAAAAATTTAATCTGTCTTTGATGAATTAATTATCGAATGTCGCAAGAACGATCGTTTTTAGCATTTACTTTTTCCTTTTTGTCTGTCGATTCATTTCCTCACTTTTACCACTTTTTCCAATTGATTTATCGGAAAGTTTATAATTAATTAAAAAACAAATTTACCCTGATCCTTTCTTTTTTTTATCATAATTGCAAATGACATTTAAATTTTAATAAATAATTTGTAGATTCTGATTTTAGATCCATTTTAAAATATAAAATAATGTCTCGAACAAGGTTTTTTTTATCATTATACTTTATTTTTAATTTGAAATTTTAATTGCTAACTGAAAGACGCGAATTGCTTAGTAATTGAGTTACTTTGTTTAACTTAATTAATGATTTTGCAGTCTATAATTGCAATCGTAAATTAAGCAATTTTGAATGACAATTTCACAATTCGATGTCTGAAGAATTTACATAGTCAATGGTCAATAACATAATAAAAAGTATCTTATCTATTTTGTTAAAACGTTATCATTTCAATATAATATTTTAGCATTTAGTTATAATAAATACATAGTAAAATAAATCGACATTATAGGTATTACAATTGAATTTTTTATTCAACAAAGCTTCAATTTTATTTTATATTACTTTCATTTTTTAATATTTACTGCAATTAGCGTTAAATAATAAATTAAATCAAATGATTTTCATTTTTCAATTTCATACAAATGTCCTTTAGTTTCACAAACAAAAATATGCAAAAATTGTGCATTTATTCATTTTATTTAATTTTATTTTTTGATTAATATAATAATAGTTTACAAATTTTAACTTGTGCATTAAGTTAACTATTGAATTTAGCTGAACAATTAGATAGAAAAGTTAAAAAATCAAAAACTTAACAACAAACCTCATTTTGTTTATATTTAAATTTACTTAATTTATTAAATTATATTATATTATATTATAAAATAAAGTATTAAAAAAGTTAGCAACTTATGGGGATTCTTCAGCCATATAAGAACAACAAAGATAAATCCAATGGTGAATTGATTAGTAAAAAAGAAAAACAGCGAATTCGACTAAAGAATCACCTTAATTATTTTATTTTAATATGATTTTAATAAATTACAAAATTTATATTTAATAATTTATTGGAAAAGAAATAAAACGATCGTTGGCGCGACAAGATTTGACACTCACGTGAGTCCTCTGCGTTGCGGCCAGGACGACACGCGACGTGCAATTGCACTGACGGCGACGAGAAAGCGCCGTCTGAGTCTGAGCAAGAGCACCAGGAGATCGTCAACGTCGGCTGCTGCTGGTGCGGCTGTACGAGCGCGAGCATTGGCGCACCGACTGCGACTGACAGCCATAAGAAGTGTCGTGCATGGAGGTTGCGGCGCGATGTCGTCGTGCTCGTGTGCCGAACGGAGAAGGGGCGACGAACGTCGCCGACAACCCAAAACCAACGCCATTCGCGCCGCGAAGCCGCTGAATGACTGCTACCGAAAAAACAATCGCTCTCTTGCGCCCCCCGCCAAAAACCCTTTTTCCGCGTTTATTTACTACTACTACTTCTTTATATGCTTGTTTTGAATCCGCGCACGCATCACCCAACTTTCGATGCAATTTTTGTCAATTTTTTGGTCTTCGATCAATTGATAAGAAGAAGAAGAAAACATAACTTTGTAGCAGTTTTTAATTCGAGAAGTAAACTAATTTATTAAATTTACTGGATCTGTTTAAAGTCTAGTACTTTTTCTAATTTTAGTAATGTTTGTATATTGTCTCCATATGATTAAAAAGTCTAAGAATATTTAATGATTTTGTTCTGTGTGTTTGCATAAGAAGCATAATTAAGTTAATTACGATCAGAATTCCGCGAAAAGTATTCCATTAGTTGAAAACTTTATATTGTAGATCCATTATACTGAATAAATTATGAAAGCTAATTTGATAATGATTGGAGTTTTATTTAATTAGCGACTCCGTATAGGTCGAAAGTAAAAGATAGAGAAAATTGTAAATTAATTCCCAAAATGAGCTCGTTTGAGCATAAAACATAAATAATGGAAGAATAATTCTTCTACATACATTGTTATTATTTAAAACGATTATTATTAGTAAATAACTGTATTTACGACAAATAATAATAATAAACGTAATAAAATATGAAGTGATCTCATCTGTGCTCTTTATTCTTATTTCATTGCAGAAGATTACTGCATCTTTTTCTCGCGTTTGCTGAATCAGCACCATGACTTCACGTAGACAACAAAGAACGTGGATATAAATCTCTTCTCCATTTGTCACCGACATATGAAATGATAATTTACCCTATTAATCCAATTATTAAAAAAAAGCTACAAATTCAATTGCATTAAATGACTTAAATAATTTTCTTCATATTAGAAAACATATTGAAGTTGTTCATTATTTATTTACACAAAATAAATAAATACATAAATAAATAACTTGTTTGATCAATCAATGGTTCAATTAATCAATCAGTCACCACTAAACCCACATCCTCTTTGCACCAAATATCTTAGATAACTGATTTCTAAATAATTACCCCTAGCAATGCTTCTGTCACACCTTCAATTACCATTATTGACACATAACAGTAATTTATGCCCACTTATTATCGTCAGTTAAAATGCAAAAAAAGTATCACAACTGTTCATATTATCCAGTCGTTCGTTCTGCGTGCTTTTAATCAATATTCACACTGTCGATTACAAAAATGTAAATAAAAAAAAGTGGGCTGCATCAATACAAAGCAGGATTTGAATTTCAACGAGATATTGGCGTTTGCACTTTTTCGAACATAATCTGCCAAAAATGTTGCTAAGTCGAGCTACATACTCTGGTAAGCCAAAATAGCCCTCCTACGCTTAAAAGTTATAAAAAAGCAAGAAATGAAAAAAGTCGATAATTGATTACAATAAATTCTATTTCTTAACGATAAATCAATTGTACGCCAAATTTTATCATAATTCAATTAACGTCATTCAGAAATATTCGTTATGAAATATGATTTAAAATTTTTCTTATTTATGATTCTAATTATTTATGAAAAAAGTTATACAGATATAATAATAACTTTCGGTAAAAGCATTTCTTTTTGTGATCCTTCATACAATTGAAATAATATATAAAAATGTGTAATAATTAGAATAAAAGAGGGCAATTTGTCTGCAAAATTTGGCTGAAAAATAATTTGGCCCAAAGTGGACGTCGTTTTTTCGTTTCGTTTCTGGCACCAAATAGTCTCGAACATGATAAATAAGTGAATCGAATTTGTATATATATGTACTTATATATACATGATTAAAATTCCGCATCGCATAATACTTGCACTTGCAATAAAATTCAAATGAGTTCGCATGTTTGATGTAAAATGATCTGCTGTTCAAGTAGGTCCATAAAATATTTCCAATTCAGATGCATTTGAATGCAATCAGTCGGTTTCTCTATCTTGCATTTTCTTTGTTTGCTTTTTCCTTTTCTTTCTCTCTTTCTTTCATCGTCATTGAAACTTCATTTTTAATTTTCTCCTATCCCCCTTTTTCTCCTGTTCATCGCAACATTTACTTGTCCAGTTTCTTGTTTTGGAAAGTACACATGCATCATCAACTTTACCTTGATTTTAAGCGAATCAATGCTTCTTTTGTTTGATTATTATCTTTTTTCCAACTCTTGGGCTGCAAAATTGCTTGCACTTACCTATAGGTACCCTTGCTCTGTGGACTCTCGTAGTCGATACGCCTACGCTTGTGATCATACTGTGGCGAACCAGCGGAGTGTGAGCACGAGCGCGAGTGACTGCGCGAACGATGACGCCTTCTACTTCGTGGCATCTGTAACATAATTGTTTATTTGTTCATTTATTTCATTCTCAAAACTTTATTCTTTTCGTTTAATTTCAATATGCATTACATTAAAATAACGTATTATTACTAACAGTATAATAATAAGTAATATAGAAAACTATAAACAAACTGTTACATCTTTTATGTTCTTATTAATATTTAATAATAATAATAATCATAATAATAATATAATTGCAATAATATTATAATTTTATCATCATATATTAGATTCTTTTTTGAAGAATAATAGTAATATTTAATAATTAAGAATAATTTGCGTACATTTATTTTCTCTTATGATTATTATTTCTAAAATTATTATCGTGTTTTCATATTTCATCATATAAATAAAACCACGCTTTTCTGCTTGTATAAACTTCTCGCGGCCTTCCGTGAAACTTGTTATATAACCTTAGCCTGTGTCGTGATGTTTTGATGAAAACTAACTTACAAGCTCAGTTCCTTTTTCCATTAATCTCACGAGTTTTATGTTCAGCTTATGTGACATTATTGTAGATCTCTATTTTTTAATAATTTTGATATACACAAAATTTAATTTTAATTGTGCATATTTCTGTAAAATTTCAAACAAGAAAAAGGTAAATAATTACGTCTTATTAAATCTTTTTTTAATCCAAAAAAATCAAAAATGCACAAAACATAATATTTACAATTAATTGTAAAAATCATTTCAAATTAGTTGAAAGCTAAAAATTGTTTAATCACAATCGGATTTATGAAGATTAAAGACTTAAATTGATAAAATATTCATGTTGCATATAAGTTTATCAACTACTTATATACTTATACTTAATTTTGATTAAATAATAAATTTATAATTTGCTTGGTTTGTTGTTCAATCATTAATTTTCATTATAGTTATAAACTCAACGTAAAACTCGATGTAAATCATGCACATAGCACCAACATTGAAACATGACCAAAGATATCGCTAAGACGACTAAAACTGATAAAAAGGGAAATCTACACAGACAACAATAATAGCCCAATTTGACAGCTTAGCCCAATTCTGACAGGATTTTCTAGACATTTTCATTACTTATTTATATATATCATGAATCGGGACTTAAAATAATACAATAAAATTAAGAGCATTTAATGATTCTAAACAGATAAAAACATTGGGACTAAATAAAGATAGAGCATAAGATAGAGAAAGAAGGAAAGAGAAATATAAAAGAAATAAAAAAGAGATAGGAGATTTTGTTTGGTGTCGTCCTGGCAGTGACGATGAGGAGAGCCGCCTAGGGTTTATCCAGGTGGACTTACGTTAGGCTGTCGAAAGAGGTTGACTTGGTCCCAAAAGAACCCGACGACTGATGATATCCAAGAGCGTGAAGATGACACGTGCTGAATGACACCGTTTTGTGAGAATGAAGACGAGGACATCGGCTCATGCGACTCTGCAAAAACTGTGGGCTCGCACAATTTCGACGCAATTTCTTTGCTTTATCCACATCAACTGTTCGTCAGTTCATTTTTGTTTAAATTTGATAGACGTTAAGATTTTTGCACTCTTGTTTTTGCCCACGTTTTTTTTTTCGTGTATTTTTGCCAATAAATGCGATGACTGCTTCTAAGTTGTCTTATTTCGTCACAAGAAACATGAACCAATGATCCTATGACATTTTACGATAATGAAAAATACGAACTTGACTTTCTATGTAAAGTGCATTAATCAGCAGATAAAAATGTACGAATTTTTAATTTATATTTCTTGTTAATATTTTGTAATAATAAAACTTGTGTAATTATGATTTAAATTAATAATAAAAAATAAAGAAATATTAATTGATACAATTAAATAATGACAAAATTATGATTATAATAGTTTAATAAGTTTTTACTGTAAAATGAAGTATAAAGTTTTTATAAAGTATAAAGAAATAATAAATAATAATTAAAACTAAAATCATATCAAAGCAGAATAAAAAGTTATACCTATTAGTACTTCATCACGTTAGAGGCATCAATTTTTATAATTGTGTTACTGCACTGTACATACAAAGTCTATACACGGTCTGCAATAAAGAATAAAAAACAAGGAATAGTAAAATCTATATGAAGTAGCGAAAAATGTAATAACTGTACATTTATTAGATATGAAGATTGATTTGTTCTCTGGGAAAAGAAATGAAATGCTATCCATTGTATAATCATGCTTGGAGAAATTAAAAATAATTCCTCATGTAAATTAAAGGAAATGAATTTTCAATAGCTTTTTTTTCTTCGAAATGTTAATTTCAATAAGTATATATTTAGCATATCAAATTATTTGTATGGATATAATGTTTCTATTTTGATTCATAATTTTAAAAAACAAAACAATTACTTATAAATTGTAAATAACTCTTATTTTTATGTTTTAAAACATATGAAATAATATTTTTTCTGTATTTTTTGCACATTATTTTTTGTTTAAATTATTAAATCAGTTTATTTTAAAATACTCTAAAAGACACAAATGATTATCCACAGATAGTAATTCAAATAAAATTTAAAGTATCACATCAAAATGTTGAATTTCCCCGAGTGGAAAACCCGCCAAAAACATTATTACAGTTGCAACGGATACTTTTTTTTATGTTAACGATGCAATGGCTCTCAAGAAATCGATGTCCAAAAATCAAAGCTAATCAAGTTTCATCGATAAATGTGAAGGACGATGATTTTGAAATAAAAAAAAGGGTAAATGAGAATAACCAGTTGCTTACCTCGGAGCACTGAATAATTCGTAAGCAAAATGTTAACTATAATAACAAAGTATGGCGAGTTGTTTTTTATGCTCAAAAATAAAGAGGAAGACAAGTGAAAGAAATCACCACGCAGCGAAGATATTCGGGATAATTTATAACCTAAAAATTGTTGCAAATTTGACAAGAAAAGAACGACGTTATTTGATTTACCAGTACTGACAGCGCTGCGTAGGTTTCTTCGGTTTACGCCATAAGGGAGCTGACTGGCACGGCGGCCATATTGAATTCGGGCGCACGCAACAGAGAAAATGTACAATTAGGAGCACACGTTTTACTTACGTTAGTTGTTATTGTTTAGACGTTGACGCAAATTTGGGCGAAATAATTGGCTCTAATGTTATTGTTTGTTGGCTCCTTTTTGTTGATAGAACGCGTTTAAAAGTGCAACGTACCGACAGTCGTTATTATTCTTTTTCTTATTTCCTGCTATTCGTTGGCGCTGAACTGAACGCGCTTTGACAACGACGTCTGTGACGTCACAGGCGCGATCGATGCACGGCGCAAGCCGCAAGCAAGCGAGAGAGGGCGCGCGTAAGCGAGATCAAAAATGCGCCACCAAAAGCGTTTTCGAGCACATTCCACCGAGCGGCGCTTCCGGTTACATTTTGCGCGCCAATATTTCAAACTTGTTTATTTTTATATTTATTTTAATGGAATGTCAAGGTCATTTCAACGTTTTTATGTTAGTTTGCATTATTATAAAAAAGAAACATTGCATTTTTATCGAAATTGTATTTTTATTGAAATATTAAATAAAGGCAAATAACTTAATCAGTATTTTTGATAATAATTAATATACATTCGTTTTTCAATGTTATGTTTTCACAATTAAAATTATTGGAAAATTTTGAATTTTTTATAAAAATAACCAATACATTGTTAATATGTAATAAATATTATTAATATATTTTACTTTTCTATTTTAAAGGAATTTTGACATCTATCAAGCGAAGAATCTAATCTTTTCTTTTATTTGTGAGATAATTCTAATCTGTTTGACTTCACACAAAACAATTGTCTTGTTATACCAAAATTAAAACCTATATAAGCCACTACAAATTTTATTTATTCAAATATTATAGGTACTTTTATTTATTAATTAATAAGCCAAATAAATTACATTTTTATTTGTCTCATTTATTATTGCTTTATCAATTATGGTTTATCCTATAAAATTCCATATGTTGTTTTTTGTTTTGTATTTCTTGTTTACATAACATTACAATGTGTACACCATAGATCTGTTGTTAGTTTTTAAATAAAAATAAACTGTTTATATTTTTTTAATCTAATTACAATCAGGATAAAAATGTAAACACAAAACCTTAAATAAATAACTGAATAAATAAATAACTAATATAACTTTATTCATCATATAATTTCTTATATTTTGCATTTTAATAGAATTTGATCAAACAAAAATTCAAAATAAATTTCAGTTAAGAAAACTAAGCACATCCATTGTTCCTTTGTATGAAGAAATACTTTTAATTTCAAGAAACAAATTGACAATTTTGCACCAACTTTAAAGTAATATATAAACAACTTTGTTCACATTTTATTCTGTCAGTTTAAATTAATGGTATATTTTATTTCATTTAATTCAATAAAAGCAGAATATTTAACAAGTATGAACAGCAATTTGATCGCTTGAAATGAAAACAAACCGACTTTAAAACATACCTCGGCTCTCATTATCCAGTGGTTAATGGCTGATCCAATTCCGTTGTACATCATTTTGATTAAAGTAAAAAATATCATATTCTAGTATATGTTAATATTATTGTCATCGATAAAACGTGAGCACATGTCGGCACATACAATGTCCGTTGTTTATAGGACCCAAAGGAAATTTGTATTCGGATCAACTTGCAGCGCTTTCGCACAAAACAGAGATGGAAAATAAACAAGAGCGAGAAAGTACGTGCAAGAAGCGGATTTGCGCGCTTATGGCGCTAATGCTCGATACTCTTTAAAGATTGCAAAGTGAACATCTTTGTGCTATCTACTTTATCGGTTTTTCTACATCTACATTACCGATAGACAATTACAATACGAATTTTGCATTTTTTAACACGCATAAAATAAATTTTCTTCAAAATAAATTTCGTAATATAACAAAATTATAAATTTTATATTGTATTATCCATTTAAATTTTCTGCTCTTTTTTAATATAATTTTTTTATATTTTTTACATTTGCTTTTTAAGAATTATTATTTTATAATTTTATAATAAAAAAAATGTTTTACTTTTTTTTTATTTGAAATTATTTCACGATTATGCAATTTTACGGAATATTAGTTTTCTACGAAGAACAGAACAGAAAACAAAACATTTAATGAAACATCAGTGAACAATATAAATCATTTTTATTGTATCATTTCCGTAATGTCTTTTATTGAAACTATCATTGAATAAAACTGTACTATTGAAAACCATGCTTCTATAACAGTTTAAATGAAAATGTAATATAAATAAAATACATTAAATAAAAAATTAAAATAAGTAAATTATTACAAAATTTCTCTACATGATTTACTTACAAAAATTCCTGTAGAGATAAACTTCTGAAAATTTAAAAGTTGTTCTGAAAATAGTTTATATATATATTTACACATCTAATAAAAAGGGAAGATTTCAATATATTTTTTTATATATACATACATATTTACAATTTTACACTCCAGTTCTATCTTTGTATAAATTTATAAATAGCTTTATATTTAAAAAATGATTTATTTTTGTCTTACCTGAATGTAAAAGTTGTCCGTGAAGAAGAACAAATTTTGTTCTAAATTGCACTTAGTTCTGGCCACTGACAATTTTTTCCAAAAGAGAGTCTTAGATTTTGCTGCAGTCCACTGAAAAAGATAAAAATAATTATTAGTAAAATGATTTTATTAAATTATTGATGAAATTATTTATAAAAAATAAGCAATAAATGTATAGAATTATAATAACTATCAAAATAAATGTTTTGTAAAAAATTAATAAATTAAACAATGTCACAAGATAAAGATAAATTGTTTATTTTATAATTATTTTTCAGTCACTTGTAAAAAAAAAAGGAAAAAGATAGGCTTGTGACCTAGTTTCTAAAAATCAATGATAATCACTGAGAACCAATTAGAAAGCTAATAATATATTTTACAATAAGAGATAGAAAATCCGAGATATCACGAACACAAATTGCATTAACAACTAAATCCACCTTCTTTTTTGACGTTTCTTTTATTCTTTCCGTTTGACAATCAGCTGATTAAAGGGACAACATTTAATGCACCGTGAAAGTTGGATTACTGAAGGGGAAGCTTAAGTGCAAAATTGTTGACAGAAAATTGAAGAAATACCTGTTGTAAAATATGTGAATACACTCGCGAGGCCTTAATAAGAGGCAATTTTAAAACTTTTTTGGAAATCAAGCTAAAAAGCGCGGAAGGAAGCAAAGATTTGTTCATCTTCCACGCGTAATTCAGAAACAATGCTTACTGCACTTGCCCAGATGTGTAACTTAAACCAGCGCTTGCGCTTTTGCATTGCTTTTAAATTAGATATTCAAGGGGTAGTATTGGTACTAATACAAACATTTATTGGAAATATTTTTTTTCTACAAATAAGTTTTATAGAACGTTATTTATTTTTTTAATATTATATATATGTAATATTAATTAATATATTGACATAGGTAAAATGTATAATAAAATTATATCATTTCACATAAGAACAATTATAATATTAGTTATAATTTATAATATTTCTATTTTAAATAATAAACCTGTGTAATTTAATACTACAAAGGGTTATATCATATTTTATACTTTTTAAGGATTTATTTTTACATATAGAAATATAATTATTAAAAGTCTTTTTTACTTTATTCTCTTGGCGAATTCGTTGTTGCATTGCAGATGAGTCTTACGATGAAATGCAGAATTTTATTATCAATATATCATTTACTTAGAAAACATTTCTTTAATTATATTTCACTATAATTTGTTTATTATAATCAAATGACAAACATACAATCACTTATTTCGACGATTGAATAATGAAGTTAGCTGAGTTAAGTTAATATGTTCAATTTTTAAAAAATTATATGTCAAAATTAAATTGTGAAAATTTTTTTTTAATTATTTATTAATTAAGTGAGATAGATTTTAATAAAAATGTTAGTATTATCAAAGTAAGAGTTAATTCAAAAACACAATAATTGCAATCTGGAAAACATTATTCTATAAATTAAGTAATCGCTTTAACAAAGTGAATGTATGCCAAAGATAATATTTAGTTTTGCAATCTACAAACATACTTTTATTTGATAACAGATTCAGTTATTCATGTTTCTAAATTTCAAATATCAAAACTACAAATTGTATTTTAACTTAAAAATTTGTATTTTAATTTTTAAAAAATTAAACACTATTATATTCATAAATATATATGATAAAACATTATAGACTTTAAATTATAACAATTTTGTTAGAAAACTTATGGGATTAAATCGTCTATCAGACATTTTTGCTAGTACTTTTGTTAAAAATAGCACATGATCCAGATATGTAGACGCAAGTTTAATTAGCAATCATTTATTTTCTTTCGAATGAGTTAGTCATTGCGTCAACTAAATGTTCATAAAATATTTGTTTATCTTTTTTTTCTAATTATACTCTTCTATTATACAAGTCTTTGTTTATTCTTTGTTATTGTTTTAACACAAAATTAATGTTGACGTATGGAAAAAAGTTACAATGAAATTTGCTCCTTTTTATTACATTTATCAACAATGAAAAGAAAAGAAAATGATAAAGAATTGGAAATATAAGTACAAGTAGCAGGATATTGTTTAAAACTACCAGTTTATTTTTCACTTGATTAAACAGGAGAAATTGCAATGAAAAATCAGTCAATAACTATTTTTAATCATAATTTCATTTCAATTCCAATAATCACTACATCACTGTTTAAGGTTTCTCAATTGAAGTGATATTATTGGACTTTTCCAAGCATGATGGCCACTCGATTTGAAGTGTTAAACAAAACATATTTGACCGTCAACTTAAGAATAAACAACCATAAACCATTACAGAAAAACTTGGAAAAATCTCTGTCCATTTTTCTTTTAGCAAAGTAAATCTAATAAATTTTATAAAAACTGATATTTCTATTCCATGACATTTTTTTATCAAATTAATATTCATTTCTGACCATTACTCATCCACAGCTTAATGTTCCAACATCTTTTTTACTGTTAATTTCCTATGATTAATCAATATATTTTTGTTATTCCTCATTATGATTGAATTAGAAAATTACTTTAAAAGGTGTCAAAAACTTGTGTTTGTACAAAATTTGTTTAATTTTGTTTACAATGATTAGAACGATGGCAACCTTTAGAAGTACCCGAACTGCGTCAAGTACTGCAATGATTATCCGGTTGGGTTCTAGTTAGTGAGTGCAGAGTAGATCGATATAGTCATTGCCTTGACAACGACTCTGATGAACAGACCCGACGAAGGGCTTGAGGGCGGTGAAACTGCGTGTAGGGGCGCAGGTTCAGACTGGCGCAGATGTTGTTTCGGTCAGGCTGATTTTGCCCGAGCAGTTCGACTTGCGATTGTCTTCCAGCCAGTCGACGTGTCGAAACACCACAAACAAAACCATGCTATCATCCTGATGGCCCATCATCTGACATAATCCTTTTGATTCCAAGTACAAACATTGATTGACAACTGAAAATCAAAGTAGAGAAACAAAAAGTTGTTAAAAAGACAGCAATTGCAACACAGCGGAAGCGTGATCGAACGAAATTCTTGTTCGGATCTAAAGACCGCAGGCACGGAGACCACCCGGGGATATGTCGAGAGCGCGAAATTGTTCGCGAACCAAATGGATATGCCGAGCGACACTGTGGTCCTGCAAGAGGCTTTCGCGGTCGGAAGTTTTGAGTCGACTAAGACCACCGTTGAACGAGTGACCAGCGGCTTTGATCAAACCAAGGAGGAGGAACAACAGCAAACCACAAGTTCTGACACTGGCGCAAGTAAAACTTTGGAACTTAGAAAAGTCGACGAGGTACCAAAACACTTGCAATTCAATCCACACATTAAGACGGGCTATCGGCCTGGTATGACGCCAGGGGAATGTGTCATTAGCATATTTTACTTACACAATGAGACCATCAACATCTTGACCCACGGTGAGTCCTGCAAAAGTCAAAGGATTTGAGATCTTCCACTGGATGAGATTAACATTGAATTAAATATTGAATTGACTTTCGATTTAATTGAGTTGAACTTTTCATCCAAAATAAACGAATTAATTCTTTGATATTTGATTTGAATGTTGAGATTTGAATATTGAGTTAACCTGAAGTTTTAGTAACTTAATCAAACATGTAACTGAGGGAATATAATTAAGTTGCTGTTTGATGAAGTGTGGGAAAGTTGAAAATTATTTAAACATTTAGATACTTTTGTGAATGTTTGGTTGTGCATGTAATTAGATGGTACAAATTAAATTAGATAGTTAACACAAATAGAAGTGATGGAGAGTTTAAGTCCAGTTTAAAGCGTTATTATTTTAAGGATTAGGACAAAGTGTTTCTTTTTATAAAATGTAGACATTGTCATTAGCTGAGCATACTGCAATTCATAATAGCATGAAATATAAAGTGGAGTCAACGTTAACTCCTTCAATTGTTTTCGACTCATTCTTATATTTTCTTCAATGTAAAAATTTCTTTGGAACTTTGATGAATAAGAATGAGTAATAAGTAAATACTTGAAACGTAGATAATGGCGAATTCGGAAATTAAGAATATTTTGTATTAAAAAAGGATAGACAATTCAAGTCACATAAGTGCGTCCTTTTTTAATACAAATATTCTTAGTTTCCGAATTCGCCATTATTATAGAATTTTTTATACAAAAAATGACGTCAAATATTGCTGCAGTAATTAATGAAAATTTGTTATTAAAACTGATACGTAAGATATTCAAGATGAGTATCTTTGAAGTTAAAAATATTAGTTTAACTTAAAGTTTAAAATTTACTTTTAAACTTTTTCCTTTAAATTGTTGAACTTTTTAAAGTCTTCATTCAAAGAAATATCTACAAAAAATTATATAAAAGTTTACAATAATAATGAATATTTTTAAATTGCAAATTGAACAAGATTACAAGTATTGTAAAAGTATATAAAGTTATTTTTTTAATTTACTAATTTAATAGAATCATCTTTTGGGAAATAAAATTAACTATTTTCGGCAGAAAGATTGACACACATACAAAACTGCATACTAATGGGGAATAATCGATGAAGGCCTAAATTCGATATTTCGGATAACAGGGAAGAAAATTAATGAATGCTTCGTTTCATTGAAAAAACCAAATCAAATTTTCATGTCAATGTAAATATTTCGAATGTGGAAAATCCAATTTCAATTAATTGATATTTACTTTAGTTTACAATTCAAATATTTCTTTTCGTGTTTTTTTTAGTTAAAATTAATTTTAAAAAATGTGCATTTTTTATATTTTAAAATTACAATAATTTATATAATGCTATTATATATTATTTTCATGTAACGTTGTTGAATAATTCAAAACTATGTTTGATATTTTACGTCATAATACTATTTAACCAAAGGTTACACCAGAATGTCTACACTAAACAATGGATTTACTTTATAAGATATCATCCTGATTATACTATATTTTACATTCATTTACTTTTAATCACAAACCTACAATCAGTTTATCAATATATCATCAGTTAAACCCCCACTGTTGTTTGTATTAATATTCGTCTTCAATTTCGTTGATAAATGCTCTTAAACCGAGATAGTGTTATTGATTTTTCTAAACACGTGTGCTACTCAAACTCAAATCTTCACCGTTGAGAGACTTTTTTCATCTTTGTTCCACCAACACAATGATATACTTTTTTTTCTAGTTTTATATATAAACCATTAAATTGAATTATTATATTTTGTTCTTTTTTGTTCGCTCACTTTTTTGTCATATTTACTAATATGTTTTTGTAGCAGTAAAATGTATTTTATGTTTTAAAAGTAATAACATAAAACTATATGTTAGACACTCTCGTGGGAATTAAAGTTCAGTTTGATATGAAAAAGAGAAAAATACGAAATGCAGAGAACATGCTATTAGAAATACTTTTCAGTGCAATTTGCTGACTATCATTTAAAAATTATATGAAAATTAAATTCTTCTAGAAAATGTAATTCTTTTAAAAAATGTAATTCTTACAGAAAATTAAATTCTCATGAAAAATTAAATTTGTATGGATATTAACAAATGAATAAACTTTACTATTATAACAAACGTTTTCCAGATTCTGTTTTAATATACAGTGTAAAAAACTGTATAAAAATGTTCCATAAATTATAAACTACTTTACGACTTATAACAACAAAATTTAAATAATATATATGAAGTACTTAAATTCAAAACCAGCTAAGTCCATTAACATTTTTATTCATTCTTTTGTATTCAAATCATATTATAATTCTATTTTAGTAGAACATAATAACAAAACTAACATTTTTTTCTTAAATCATCATTACAAAATCCAATGTAATATATATATTTACGTATTTTGTACAAAAAATTATATTTTCTTGTATTTCAAAATTTTTTTTTTTCAAAATGGACTTACCATTTTGGTAACAGGTTTTGAATCTAGGCACTTCATTATATGAAAAAATAGATAACAATTGAAATGTAATAAATATCAATTAAAAATTTTCACATAATCATCCCCATCGTTTCTAAATTTAATAAAAATTGTGTCCGTATATCCTAAAGTGTCCTTTCCGTATATACAATTACACATATTTCTTGTCTTAGTGTAATAAAATGGATAGATAAATAGTACTTGACAATGAATAGTTTAGCATAACACCATAAATATAACTTGATTTGATAATGATATTAAAGTTGAAGGAGATCTAGGTCAAGGTTCACAATCAATGGATCAAATTTAGTAAATTCCGTGCGACTTCGATGAATACATAACTTGCATCCGGGTTGAAGGAAATCGATAAGAAGACGTGCAATGACATGCAGGTGTTTATTTCTTGATTAAAGCATTACGACGTTTTGCCTGGTTGCACTTTTGTATTTTTACGGTTGCGCGTAAGGGCAAGAGCAAGGTCGCCAATGACCGCGAATTGTTCATATGTAGGTTTCGCGACACGTGGTTTATTTTTTCTTTTATATACACTTTTCATTTTAAATATCATTACATTTTACTCAGACGGCCCGAAACTTTTGAACGGTACTGTATATATATATTTAAACAATATATAGAAAATAATAAGTTATAGTTGAATAGAAAATAGAATTAATCTAATGATATAACTTTGAGCACTAAGATGTAGAAGTTAAATGTTGAACAAGCACAAATCAATATTTGTTTTAGGTCTTGCAATCATTTACATACTTCTAACAGTTCCGAAACTACTTCCCTGGAATAGCCAAGGTGTGCTTGCAGCTTTTCTATCTTGGTTTCATTTGATCGCCGCTGTTAGCCCGTGGATCGGTTCCTTCCTTTATCATGTTTTTATGAACGTTAATTACGACGAAACCGTTTATAAACGACTGCTGAAACTTGACATGCTTGGCATTTGGATCTGTCAGAGTTTTGGTGGGTATTTAATAGTCATAGTTTTAACAATCAAAACCACGACTTTTAATGTTTTTGAAACATCAAAAGTCACTTTTAGCACAATTTTTGTTCTTATAGTTCAATAGCAATTTGGATTTTTAGTAATAGAAATTCCATAGTTTCAATGACTTCTTTTCTTTAGTCGATTTTAATACATTTGCAAACTTTGAATTCAATAACAATTATAAATAAATGAAATAATAATAAATTAGTAAAACTCATATTTGTAAGTAACAAAATAATGTTAGGATGTTTTAAACTTGTGTATTTGTTCATTTTAGGTGGCATCCCGATGATAGCAGCTTCGGTGCACTGTTTCTCTAGTCCACTTTGGCACTTTTGCATTTGGTCGTACTGCTTCCTTAGTATCTGGGGACTGCTAAAAGTAAAACCTTGATTTCATATCACTTCTAGTTTCAATATTCTTCTCCACTTCATCGTAATAATTCCACTCATCATTTTTTCAGGCAATGAACGCAAAATCTCCATGGGAAAGACGTATGTGCTTCTCACCTCCTTTCATCATGAGAATGATATTCCTTGTCGTGAGATGGTCCGGAATTGGACGTGGACATCCTGAAGCTTTCACCCATTTGGTTCTACAGGTAATGATTTTATTTTCTCCGTTTTTTTCAATTACAACTTTTGCATTAATAATATTGAATTTGTTGGTTTTATTTGATGTACATTTTTACAGGATTTAATATCAGTAATCGGTGGCTCAATCGGCGCTCTTCGCATACCCGAAAAATGGATTCCGGGCCAAGTAGACCTTATGCTAAATTCCCACAACATAATGCACGTGATGGTTGTTTTGGCCGTCTGTTCAATGCACTCGGCGACTTTGCAGGATCTTGCCTGGATGGCCGATCCTTCCGCATGCGTTGCAATTGAAAAAACTTCTTTGATTCATGAAGAACTGTGATGCAGTTGTGAATCAACAAGCAGAGCTTCACTGCTATCTGTGATTTTAATTTAAGCGAGATCCATTGTTTCTCCAAGGAATTTATTCTGCGGATAATGCAATAATGCTAACTTTAATGAAAAAAGAAACAAAAATAGACAAACAGGCTCGTCGCCGTAGCATTTGCTCATTCATCTTTTGATAAAATGATCTTTCCATAACTTTTTCCAATCAATCAAACCATTTTCATAAATGGGATTATTATAAACGTCAAAGTTGCTCCTAAAATATTTATAATAGTGAGAGTTTTAATTTTAATACTGATGAAATAATTTTATTCGTAATTTTGTATTCAACTTTTACCACTGTGCATTGATTGATAATTAAGATTTTAAAATAGTTTGTTAAATTTAAATGAAATTTCTGTAAAATTTAAATACATGAATGTAAAATTAATATTTATTATTATGAATTACTTTATAAATTTATAATAGTCCCAACTTAAGTTACAAATTAATAGAATTCAAATCAACGTTAACATGCAGTTTCATAGTGCTTCTTTGCCTAGTAAAAATCTATTCCTCTTTCTATTGAAGTTATAAGTAAATTAATGACATAAGCTGTTACCTAACTTAAAGCATTTCTTTTCGCATAAGAATCGAAATATCAAAAGATATGCAATAATTTCCAGTATATTTGACTTTTTTATATTCATTATTTTCTATACTTCCAGAACTTCTTCCACAGATAATTTATAATTTATTTGTAATTTCATTTATGTATATAACAGTGTCGGGGATTGAAATGTACAAAATTTATTGAAAGTGCAGCTAAAATCAAGTCATTCGACAATACTTTAAATTAAAACACTGAAACAAATAGGAGTTACAAAAAACTAAATATATTATTTCTATCTTAGTGTTTTAATTTAAACTTTTTCGAAATGATTAATTTTAGTGACAAAACGATGATGAATTATATATATAAATATATAAAGTACAGAAATACTTCGGAGCACGTCCAACGAAAGACATATCTGTTGTTTGTGCATTGCAAAAGTTATTGAAGATGGATATATTATATATAATATATATGATGTTAATGAAAATGAAAAGATTTAATAAGTTAATGGAATGATACAACGATGTCATACTGTATTTGATTGATAAAAAATTTTGAATTAATTTGTGATTGAATTTTTGTTGAAATAAATATTTATCTTTTAATTTATTTTTATTGTAGTTTCACAAATTATGTCTGAAACAATTGCGTAGTTTATTTATTTAAAAATGTCAAGCCTATCAGAATATGTTCATGTTATAAATGTTGTGTTATATAAAGCTTGCTGACTAATTTTAATCCTTTTTAGTATAATTTCTTTAGTCATACAAAATAATCCCTTGTAACAAAGGCAAATAGTCAATAGTAGAAAATAATAAAATATATTTCTATCAAAAGCTGTTAAAACAATAATGAAATTATAAACAATAAAAACAAACTAAAAAATGAATATAATAAACATGATTATTTAAGCACATCAAAAATAATTTTATTATTCTTAGACAAAAGTACATGTGTCTGATGTACAAGAAAAGTGCCTCTGATAGCCCAATCTCTAAGATGTTATTACGTTTTCACATTACACAAATCAATTGTTAGAAAAATAAAGTATTTCAAAATATTTTCACTATCTTATGATTTCTATTTACATCTGTTTCCATATTTACATATTGTTTTTTCTTCTTCTTGATTGCGTATTTTTATTTGCAAAAACCTTAAATAATCTGGTAAAAAGATTAATAAATAGCACTATTGTAAAAATAATAAAATTACAATTATGAAAAATGACGTCGTTGTTTTCGGCTATATTATATATCATTCTTTAAAAATTATCATTATTATTAATATATTGGGCTATAAATTAACTTTGCTTTTAACCGCATATATTACTGATTATAATCTTTTAAATTTAACTGTTTATATAATTTAATAACTGTTAATATAACATCTCTTCATTGAAGAGGAGCTTCGCTTTCGCGTGTATAACTTTTGACTCTACTGAATTTGAAAGGAGGATATCGCACTCCCAGAGTGAGACATGTTGTTGTCTGTTCACCATTTTTGTATTTTGTGTAGATGTTGTACTTAATCCAGTGCAATTGAGAATTGATTTTTTTATGATGATTTTGTATCTCAAATTCCTGCAATTATAATAAATTTCTTTAATTTATCAATAAAAGATAAATCAAATTTATATAAACTAATTTTTCTTGCACCAAACTTCAATTTTATGAAATTAATTCATTACGAATTATGACTTACAATATGATACGTTTGTTCTCCACTATCATGAATACAATCCCCTCGTCTCTTTCGTTTATAATCATTATTGTTTGATTTGACTTCCTGTTTCTTTAAATAAAGATTTACATGACGATCATGTAATCTGTAATGTCCAATCAAAATTGATGGATTAAGTGGATTACGGGATTTCAAATAATTTACGCAAGCTTGTGCTTCTTCTGTTGAAGTTAACATTAACACTTTGCCTTCTGGAAAGAATCTACAAAAGTGCAAAATATACGTGCAAAAAATATTTATGATATTTAATTTTTATATCGTGTACTCATAATTTGTACATAATATTATATCTTATATCACAAAGTTTATTCATTTACCTCAAATAACGAAAATACTCAACAAGATACCATGGTTTATAAAAAGCATCCTGATAGGCACTTTCTCCATGTCTCAAATAAGTCGTTCTGCTTATGTAACAGCCATTGTATCTTAATCTTGTTCTTGTTAAATACATATGCCTCCATGAATCGTAATTTGGCTCATAATGTCCACAATTAATACCCCATGCTCTACATTTGTATTTTACATAAAAAATTAAAGTCTAAAAATACTCATTTTAAACAAAGAGCATTGTATATACCTAATGCATGCCAGTCTCCAAATTTCAGGATCCCTTGCAGATACGTAAAATCCGCGACAAACTTTTGCAAACATTTCTAGCGATCGCAAATCTAACTCTGTTGAAACTACCCAACGAAGAATGTAAAGAACAATTTCCAGGGGTAAGGCTGATATATGTGTAGCCTAAAAGTTTAGTTTTTATATAATAATCAGTATTCAATATATATAATCGTATATATAATTAATATGTTGACTCTTTTTTAGAGTAGACTATTTCTAATAATTTGTATTTATATTTATATTTTATATAAAGTTAAGCATATCAGAACTTACATTTTGTTCATATTGCGGAAAGCAGACTGTTTGATTGGAGTTAACAATTCGGGAAAGCTTTAAAAATAAATCTAATTCCTCATCATCACTTTCGGAAGAAGCATTATTATCCTCATTATTTTCACGCTGAGAAGAATTGTAATCCAACGAATCCGTTATTTCATTAGACTCGGCTTTTTCCTTTGCTTTGGTTTGCTCATATAAACGAAATTCAATATCGGGCACCAGTGTTACAGCTTTTTTATAAAAACATACAGCTTCATATAATTTTCCAGATTGTTCATGTTCGATTCCTTTCATAAACAATTGCTTAGCCTACAGAATTAAATTATTATTCAGAAATCAACATTTTTATTTATCCTTTTGAATAAATAATTATTTTCAACATTTTAAACGGTAAATAATATTTAAAAATCAATATTGCATAATTTAATACCCTATTCTCAATAGACATCTCATTTTCAGGATCATTATCATTTGACGTAGTAACTGTTTGTGATTTGTTAGTGTTGTCTGACGAAATTTTCAACTCTTTTTGCCACTGTGCCCGAAATTCCGACAAAATATCATCCATACTATCTGTTGCGCGCTTAGACTCATCCTCATCATGCTCTTCATCCCCTGAGTCAATCTGAAATTATTATTCTTTTATATCGAAGAATTAATTAAAAGCAATATGTTGACGAAGAATTAATGTAATTGCTATATATAAATATTTCAAATGAAAAATAATATATAACATCGTGTATACTTTTAAATAAAATAAAAAATATACTTATTGTTTGAGAACGTAATGTCAATACAATTGTTAAAAAACACTGCGTATTGTTTGATGACAGAACAACAGTTAGGTTAGGAAGTAAGAATGACAGAAGAGTAATTTAATTATTACAACAAGTACAATGTTTCAAATATTGAATATACCATTGTGATCGAATGAAGTTAGAATTTGGATGAAAACGTAATTTCAATATACAGACTCTCGGTCGGAAAATCGTATAACACAACGAGAGCACAATTTCGCTAGCAAAAACGCCGCCATCGTGTTTAACAGTTGTCGAGTTGCCGTGTCTACTTATAGAAACATAGAATAGTTTGACAGATAAAGAGGCGCGTTTCCATTTAAAAACTACTTGCAATGTAAACTGACTTATTTTAATCTATTTATAACTGTACATTAAATTTGTATTGCTTTTTAATTTTAAGAACATTTTTAAAATTAAGTATTTAAAATAATCATGTCAAATTAATTGTAAAAGTAATAAATGTTTTATAAAGTTTGAACGAATAATAAAAACGTAGTTCATAATTAAATAACTTATACATCATTATTATTTTGATTAATCGAATTTTTATATAAGAACATTTGTTATGTCAAGATCAGCATGCATAATTTAAATGCATATCTATAATGCATGAATAAATAAATGACAGTTCTTAAAAACTTGGTTTTTTAATTCGATAGAAAGTTGAAAGAATGTGAACTTTATATCAAACGTGTTTCATGTTTTGCATCAAGTTTTACTTGTTATTTCATTATAGGATATTTCAACTTCAATAAACTATTTCTATGAAGCCAATAATTGCTCTTAAACTTTGATATAATTATGCCAATAGTTTCTGTAATTATTCAAAGTCGCAATTCACGTCAAATAAAATTCGTTCATTTATATGACATTGTCCATCTTTGTATATATGTCTTTAGTTTAAGTACTTTTACATTATATATACCCCTACAGCACACGTTCGTTGATTCAATGTTGAATCAACGTTAACGGTTTTGTTGAATCAACATTGAATCAAGGTTGCGAGAAAGTTGAATCAACGTTGAATCAATCTTTGAATGTCCGCTAAAAT
>JABFPJ010000076.1:0-73656 GCA_022817425.1 Gryon sp. ZL-2020 | reverse complement strand
ATTGTATGCAAAAAGAAATTTCAATGTCCAATGCAAACTTTTGTCTCAGTACCGGACCGCGTATTTTTATAACCTGCATATCACAAACAAAAAACGCGGACAGTTACTGAGAAAGAAGTTTGCAATGTACATTGAAATTTCTTCTTGTATACAATTCTTCCATAATCAAAGAATCGCCTGATTACTTTTATTTTATTTTGTTCATTATCAAAAAATTTTATTTTAAAAAGACACTAATACTGGCACTGATTTCGAGACAATTGACTGAAGAATCACCTTAAGTTAATACAGATTTTTAGTGTTTCTTTATCATTTTTACAAAGAAAATACTTATAAAGATTAAAAGAGATAACATAATAAAATATTACTAATATCTTTCCTAAAAATTCTTGTATTAATATAGACAAAGTCAAAATTTCATTTATAGACTCAAATTATTTTAAGATCAAATCTGAAATTATAATGACTAATTTATTATGGAATGATATATTTTGCTCTAGATTTCTGTTGTCTGTCTTTCGTAGCGTTTATGATAGCATAATATACAATCCCTGTTTTTATATGATGGTCAATAAAACTCTAATCAATCAGTTTTCAAACATTAAAACATTTATTACATCAAAATTTTGCATTTCGTTTCAATACATTCAAAATGAAAATTAAAACCAGTTACAAAAATTTCTTGCTCTTGTAAAAATGATTTCCATTAACAAAACATGTAGCATCGTTCCACTAATTGGGATACAGTTCTTTCGTATATACAATTGTCGAAAAAATACATATTCGATCAAATAAAATATGTATGTAAATTGCAATAAAAAAAGGACAAAAAAGAAAAAAACGGAAAAAAATTCTTAAAAAATACGATGAAATTGTCAGAAATTATGTTTGTGTAATAAAGAGCCTTGACATACATTTAGCAACATGTTCTTTGAATACGGAATTTAACTTTCTCAGTTTTGTTGATCATGTTTAAGTCACTGAGATTTTAGTTTTTATGACTATTAAACTCGTATATTTGTATGAAAACGGGCTTATTTCAATGTGATAATTTTTTCGAGAAAGTTAAAAACAGATTTGCTAGATGTTCAACTGAAGATTGTAAAAATTGCCAGGTGTTGTTTCAATACTTTTATTGTGGATGATTTATGAACAAGCTGACCTTTTCTAAACTGTGTATGTTTGTACCTTGGTACAATTGCCAATATTAAAGTGTACCTTGAAAATCAAATAAATGATTATAGTGATTTGTTCATTTTTTTAAATTCATTTTTTTGTCTTTGCTAATGCTTGTTACATTTATTTATGTATCCAGTCACTCTTTAATACTCAAACATTATACTTATTATAATTTTTTCCGATGTCAAAAAATATAACAAAATTAAACATAAAATAATTATCTAATTACTCAAAATTCATTTAAATTTAATTAATTACAAAAAGCTGTTTTCATTTTTATCATCTTTCATTTCATATAATGTTGCACGTAACCCATTACTGGCTTATCCATCTAGCTGTACAAAACATTGTATATTGCTATAACTAGCTCTAAAGATTTGTCAATGAGGTCTGGTAATTCATTTTTTTTTGTTAAATCGCGCGTTCGAATTCAATTAACATGGAAACCCAAGTAAAAAAATATACATGAAGCATGCGTGAGATATATATAAGATACACTAGGGATATATATTAAACTTATTTGGTAACATATATAATATCGCATACATGTCCCATACATGCTTTTTATATATATCCCGTATATGCTTCATATACGCTCCATATAAGGAACATGTAATTTTTTACTTGGGAACATTTATCTTTACATGCTGGTGTCGCTTGCAAATTATATCCAAGCGATTATTCTCTTCTTCCCCCTGAAGCTCGACAATTCTAAATGAACATTACGAACAATCCGCAATGTTACCTCCGTACGACCGTCGTACGTAAAAAATGTTGTTCTCTACTTTTAAGTACATGAGCTTGAAAAATACTGTGCTAATCTGCCGCGAGTCTGTTATATGATTTCTTCGTGAGTTCGAATTCCCCCAAAAACAGTTCGAACTTCAATCGATATATCATTTTGTATTACTTTTGTCCCTTAAAACAGTAAATTATTTTTCTTGGGTTACCACTGGTCGATTTCGATAAGCTAAAAAAGCTGCTTGACTTTTGAGCTTCGCGCGATGCGCGTGAAGGGGGGGGGATTAGGGAAAAAGGTCGAGGGTCGGGGAAAAGGAAAAAGAACAAATTTGGCGGGGAGGGCATTGTGCTACTTGGATCAAGGAAAGACGTATGTATAATCTTTGATCGAAATTTTGCCTTTAAATCTATTTTTTGCTTTTGCGATTATTTTTCTTTTGATCGGATATAGTCGTTTTTATTCTTTTCTTTTTATTCTTGACGCCTTGGAGGTAACGTCCAGGCATTTGGCCCGGCGTGGGCCTGGGGGGCAGGACGTCACAGTTGCTGGTCACGAGATGGCACCCAAATGTTCGGTCCGGATTGTTCTGCGATTACCTCTTTGACTTTATTGTGGATATCCTCCGGTGTATCTCCTTGGACTATGGCTGAAATATTTTCAATGAAGTTTTAGAAATGATATGCTTTTATATTATTATCAATAAATTATAAAGTTCAATAAAATGTTCATCTGTGATTACGAACAATATGAACATGATATTTTGTAATCAATAAGACATTTATTTGACATTTTTACTTTGATGAATTTATGTCATTAATTACTTTTGTATCAGTGTTAGTTATTGAAATAATCCAAAATTAAACAAATTATTACAAGAATATAAAATTAAATTAAATGTATAAAATTAGATTATAAAGTTGGATATTTAAAAATAATAGCTTACCAGTAAAGTATTCGCCAAATTCTTGTTCTATTTTTAAAGCTCGTTCATATGTCTTTTTCGCTTGTTCTTCCGTCATTCTCTTATTCATTTCCCTGAAAATTTTAAAACAAAATATTGATTTTTCCAAAAAATTGTTAACGAAGATTGGTATTAAATACATTAAATTTATATAATAATAATTTATATAATAACATAAAACATTATAATAATTATTATTATCAGTTCAACTATAAATTATTATCTAATTTAAAGCAATAGATCAACTAAGCTTAAATACGTACATAATCGATTCAACTGATTTTGGCTTGATGAATATTGAAATAGGATAGAGTTGTGCCACTTGTAACCTCTTGATTGCGTTCCCGCTTACATCAAGAATGCAGTGTTTTCCCTGTAATATAATATTACAAATTTAAAATAGTCTTTAATTATTTCATTACATATTCAAATTACATTAAATAAATGAGATGATTCAAAATATTCACCTTTTCTGCTACTTCTCTTACGGATGCTACAGAAGTTCCATAGAGATTTTCATTGTATTGTCCTGCTTCAATAAATAAATGATTCTGAATATCTCTTTCCATTTGTTCTCTTGATGCAACAAAATGATAATCTCGTCCATCTACTTCATATTCCCTTTTACTCCTCGTTGTATCTATTAAACATAATTAATTTATTATTTAAACAATTTTATAGTTTATAAATAGTAAGTTTATTATTAAGGTGTAAGTTATATAAAAAATGTTGTGCCAATATATACAAAATACAATATTTAGAAATATTTGTATGAATAAGTTTTATTATTTAATAACAAAACAAATAGCTTCACAAATTTATTAAAAAATGCAATTTTATTAAAAACAATAAAATACTCACGAGGTACACAGCTTCCGAATTTCTCCGGAAATTCGGAAATGAGGTCATCATTGATGCGATCTTTCAGGGGACCAAGTATGATAACTGGGCGAGTGTAATTAATCGTGATTTGATGAACCGCTTCGTAGGATAACACATTTTCTTCGCTACCTGTAAATTAATAACATATTTTAATTATATTAATAAAAAGACTTTTTTTTGTTTCCCATTTATCTACATTCAATATATTTTTATGATCAAAATACGGTTGTAGATATGATAGTATTCGCCGTAAAATATTATATATGGAAATTTCTGCTTAAATTTTTTGAGTACATTTTACTATATATTAATAAAATAGGTTGTGAAAGAACTACCTTTAAGAATAATTACATTAATTTATGGTACAAAATAAGCTGTTTGTATTAAAATATGCAATATTTAACGAGATTATTATGATATTTATGGTACAACTTTAACATAAATTAGTGTTATTATATTGAAAGATGTTTTTTCACAATTATTTTGTCAAATTTATAGTGAAATTTACTCATTTATTTTTGACCGTATATATATATCTATATATATATATATATATACTTCATATATAAAACATGTATATTGGCATATATAATATTGTACTTGAATGATGATTTTTCATGCCTTTTTCGACTAATTATACAATTATATCGAACATGATATTGATATGAAAATTAATAATAAAAAATTAATAAATAAAAGAACTTAATGAATTTTGACTGTGATGTACTTTTTGTAATGTAATGTAGTTATTATATTTTCATGAATGATAATTCAAATGTGATTCAGTTGAAATTAATATTGTGAGTATGCAAATAAATTAATTTCTCATTCAGAAGAATATTAAACTTTTTAAAAATTCAAATGGTATTTCATAAATATCAAAAAGATTAATTAGCAAATATGACTGGTAGTAATCATGATCTTATTAATTAATGACAAATTTGATAATTTCATACGTTAAAGCAAATTTGAATGAATTTTGTAAATTTATCATTGCAACATCTATATATTCATACACATTTATATATATATTTTCTTATAATTTTCATTTTCACAGCTAGATTTTCAGTTTTGTTACATGTTAGTACTATTGATAAAACAACATTTGTGGGTGTGGTATATTAGTTTCATAACATGATTCGAAACCACACCGTTTTCACACGTTGACTTACTAAGCTGATCTGATTCTTCAATCCCTTCCTTTTCCAGATAAACTAATGTGAGTTCCTCCATATAAGGCAGTTCAACGCGAAACAAAATTTCTCTACTGCCTGTGCCGGGAGAGAATTTATCAATATAATCCACATAAATTTATTTCAAATCAAAGCCATAATCATTTAATAACGATGAACTGCTAATTATCACTCAAGGAAATATTGTTTTGCTGATTAAATTATCGTAAGCTTTATATACCATAATGTATATCAATTACGTAATAATCAGTGTTAATTTACACTAATTATTATCATAATTATATTTTTTATGATAATAACTTACGATATTTAATTTGATATGACGTTTTACGGGGATCAAAGTTACGATGCAATGATTTAAATATGGATAATATTTTGAAAAAGATGTTTATGATTTCAAAAACGTAATATTTCAATATTGAATATATTCAACTATTTATAATATCATTTTTGATAAAAAATTTGTATGTCATTGTCGAAAATTGTGTAACTATCTCGGGCTACTAATATAAAAAATCAATCCATCAGTTCTTCTACAACCTTACTGTCGAATACTGTCGATACAACATTTTCAAAAAAGTGCGATATTACAGAAGCAATAATGACTAGCACATAGATGAAGTGAAAGCATTGGAGACAATAGAGTTTTGTCCTGCAGAATTGTTATAGCGTTAATGAATGTGAGCTTGTTATTGGCTGCGAGATGTGAGATCATGGAATCCGAGGGATTTTCATTTTGACAGAAGAGAAGGGGAGCAATTTGGACAATAGGGAAAATGTTCGCTGGAGGATCAGCAGACTGTGATAATTACCTTCGGTGTTGGTGTCGTCCTGTGTGTAACACAGCATGAACGCTAAAACATACAAATTCATACGTTAGTTTTGTCTGGTAATGTCAAACGTGCAATCTTGCTAAATTAATTGAGCTGTAACGCGAAGCGCTGTGAAACATCTTAGTGACAACTAAGTTCACTCATCGAGCGTTCAATAAAGTTGCCTGAAATTCGTGCTTGTTTGCCTTATTCTTTTTTTTTTTTTTTTCTTCAAGAACCACTTTTTGCTAGAAGAAAAAAGAATAAGAAGGTCAAGCAGTTCATTCTTTCTTATCAAATTAATTTATCAAATTATAACCATAGCTAAAAATAAGCCGTCATTGACGCCGGAAATTGGGCTTTTCTTAATGAACGCAGGAATCTTTTCATTGCCGTAATTCGAAAGTCCATAAAACATCGAGCTTATGGTTATCATTGAATAACAGGTGAATACTTTTTGGTAATCAATTTTGTCGAGAGGACATTGGATGACTTTTTGCCTCGATTAATCATCTTGACCTGTTACTGTTTCTCATATGTTACCAGTATTTGACATCGTTTTTCAATAGTTTTTCTTACTTATCTGACTTGCGGATGAGTGCATGATTCACATCAGTGAACTGATCTTGTATATGTGTAGTTGTATGTGAGTATAAACATATAAACATTCATAAATAACAGATCAGTGTTTAACATTTGAATATACAACTTTTTTTTAATAAAAAGTTTATAATTTTTACTAAAAGAGTAGAATCTAAATGCATAGTTACTACAAAATATTTTGCATTTATTGTTTTTATATAAAAATAGATTTGCTAACTCATTATTAACATTATATTTTTTCATAAGAATGTAAGAAACTTTCAAGTATACATATTGTATACATACATATATACATTTACTTTAGAAGTATTTATTCTTTGCGGAAACCGTTATTTGGGTCGCCATCTTATGACAGAATAGATAACATATATTGTATTGTTGATAACATATAAATAGATAATATACTGTTGAAGTCAATGTAATAAAGCAACTTTCATAAACTATCATAATGAGCAAATTTTTAAGTTATCGATTTCCTCACTAGGTGTTTGTATTATAAATAAAAATTCTTATATAAAAATATTTTTGTTGAACAATGATTGGCAAAAAAATGATTGTTCCTTTAAAATGTCCACGTATATACTTATATTTAATATATATATAAAAATATATTTGATTAAAAATCAATTTAGATTCTACTTTTAAGTCTAATTTAATGGGAGAAGAAGGTAACAAATAAATAAATAAATATACCAATTTTTGACAGTACAAAAGAATCAAACAAAAATAGATGGACAAAATTTGGAGACATGCAAAGTAGGTGCCACTGATTCTATTCTACGGATGTTAAATAATGAATGCTGGTCGAAGCAGAAGCCGTTTAACTTTTAAAATGATGAGAATTACATAAATTGTTGAACAAAAGTGCGAGTTTGACTAATTATTTGTTTTTGATGTTGACTTGTGTATGTAAGATACTTACACGAAGGATCATTTTCATTCTCAGGTGTAGTGGGCGACCCTACATAAGCAGGCAAAACAAAACACATGTCACACGTTTCACATTGGTAAAGAAATTTTGAAAAGCTCATAGGGAAATTGTGTCATCAAGTCATTTTAAATAAATAAGATTTGTCAAAAAAAAAATCTAAATTGACTTAAAATGGCTGAACATTCAACAATATATTTTCATTTTATGAAATATATTGTTGTTTCTTTATCCAAGCATATAATAATAAAACTGAACAATTTATTAAAACCTTTTATGTCTCTAAAGCAATGAAATTTAGAATGAGAAAATCATAAAAATGTGTTATTTAATAAAAACTTCTTAAGTACAGTGAAATAGTATTATTATTAAAAAATATTTTATATTTTCCAAAAGCTCTCCTTACAATAATGCTTTGCTTACATTAAAAAGTAAAACATTTTCCCGGAAAATAACAATAAAGCAGGAAAAAATATTTGTTGAAATGTTTGAAGATTTGATTGTTTGAAATGTTCAGCCGTTTTAAACACGATTCAACTTTTAAACTGACTATTTCAACTAACTGAATTCACTTGTCCAAATCTAATAAAGATATTAGAGCATTATTGATACACAGTGTTAAAATAAAAGTAAAGATTAATACATATAATTATATATTAGGTTTTCTTACTACTGTGTATCAATAAAATTAACAATATAAAAAAAAATTTAACTGACTCAGGAATAGTTTAACACAAATTATAAACGTAAGTTTTCTTAAAATAGTTGGTAAAGAAGATTTTTCGTGACGAAGTTGTACATTATTGGTAATTTCAGAATGAATGATCGTTATTTTATAAGAAAGACTTTATTATTAAATAAAGTCTTCCTTACAATTATTTATAATTAATAGACTTTTTTTTATTAAATAACAGATAATAAAATATTAAAATATCAACTTCGTCAATTAACTACGCACAAATGGCCAAAAGACAATATCTCAAAAGAATATACATTGGCGTATCAGAAGGATACTTTGGTTGCGAGGACACCTCAAGGTACACGTAAATAACACATGAGCATGCGCAAGAACGTGCGCCTGGATAAACACTAAACTTACGTTCTTGATCCGATCCATCTTCAGATTTATCATCTTTGCTCTTCATAAACGGAAACTTCCTGCTGAACGAGAAGTTTTTCTTTTTTCTATCCAACGTTGATTGCTGCGAAAAACGAAAATATTATTAAAATAAATAAACACATTTATTAGTATATATTTTATGTCACATAATTGAATAATAAAATTAATTCTTCATTTTATGTTTTTAATATTTGTTAGATTAGAAACTTATTTTAATTATTTAAGTAATAAAATTGTAATATAAATTTTTGAATTTAATGAATGATGAATTGTAAACGAGAGGGAAGTTTTGGAAGAGGAAGAGACGGAATAATTAGAACGAGTTTGAATGCGGAATTTGACGAAGTCTCACTTTGTCCAATATGACGGGCATGTGTCCTTGGAATTTGACAGAACGATCTCTGGCACGTTGTTTGCGTTCCCAGCGCCTGCGGGAAGGAATTATTCCCAAACCTTCCTCTTCACCCTGAGGAGTCACTCTCCTAGCTTGCCACCACTCGTCGTCACTGGCATTTGTAACGTGCAGAATTTCGCCGTAACGGAAGGCCAAACCACGACTTGGCAGACCGTCGTCCCTCTCTGGATCATAGTTGAACAATGCCCTGCAAGCATGTTTTACGTTATTTAATCATTGTTCTAAATACTTCTTTTCTCAAACTTTGTATAACAAACAACTACGTATAATACCATTTTTAAGCAAAGTTTTTTTAATTTCATAAGTAAATTCATTTATTCATAAGAATTATACCAATTTCTTACTGAATCTTTGGTTCTTTCATTTCACAAAATAAAATATGTATTATCAATCTTTAGATAAAGCTATATTAATTATATATTCCGGGTAAATGACTAATACATGATTTTAGAGAATAGTTAAATTTCATTATCAATAATTACCTGACATAAAGTGATTTTTTCTGCGAGGTCCTCATGAGGGTACCTGTCATCATATTCTGCTGGGAAATTTGCTGTTTGAGGTCATAGATTTTGGCCTCAAATCGATTGTAGTCTTCGGGTTTATACTGCACAACAATACTCACAGTTTGGCCCGTGCCCTGAAAATTGAATTTATATAAATATCAAAACTTACTGCTTCAAACTTAAAGTTTTAAACTCTTTCAACTCCCATAATTTAATAACAACTTCTTCCGAACATTTTATTCGTGTTTTACTTTAAAGATAAGCGAAGTCGATGGTATCTTATGAGCTGATAATTAAAGATGTTGACTTTTATTTTAGATATGAATATATCTGACACAATGACTTGAACTTCCATAAGTTTTTCATTTTATAATAAATTACTTTAATATTTATATTTATTGAATGTTTACCTTGGAGGGCGTTTCTTCAGAACAACAACACAATAAAGACGCACTCATGCTTGAATATTATTCTAACAATTAAATGAATTTAAAAATCAAATGATCTAAAGTAATACTTAAATAAAGTAAATGTTAAATGGAATTGATATCAAAGCCACATCAAACGTCATTATCTATATAATAATTACCATAAATTATTCGAATTTTATGATAAATAAATATTCCACAATTTGTACTTGTTTGAAATTTACGTGTATACAAGAAACGTAATAATAATATCATTGAACAACGGTAAATAATCTTACTAATGAATATAATTATATGAATCTGAGTAAGATATTTATTGTGATGGTTATTGAGTATGCTCAATATAAACATAAATTTGAATTTAATGATTTAATAAATCACTTCAATTTTAAATAGCGAAGACAACCACTTCCGGTATAGTAGCTTCCATTATTCATATTATTGAATCAGTAATTGAGAGAACGGATTAATTAATAAATCATATTTAGCAAAATTTATTTATTTTTATTTCAAAGAGCTAATGCGTTTATCTTAATCAAGATAAGGCATTAATTATCGATGTCTATGAATCAGTTATGATAACAAAAGTTTCAAATCATAAAAACTTTCAATAAAAGAAATAAAGTTTGATGAGTACAACCTTTAACTAATTTAGGAAGAAATGATATCGCTGAAGCGAAGTTTTTCTTTTTTTAAGAAATAATAATATATTCATAACGCATAATATAAGGTTTCATGGAGTTATTATACTATTCGTTTGATTTTTTAGTATATTAATTTTTCAAAATTTAAATATTTCATAGGAGATTTAAATAATACTCTAAATTATATTCTAAATTTTTGCAGTAAATTTTGGATTGAAAAGTTAAATTTATATTAATAATGCAAACCTTGAGGGCAGCAGCTGCTTCTTCATGTGTTGCTGTTTTGAGATTAATGCCATTGACACTGAGGATTTGGTCACCACGATGAAGTTCACCGCTGAGATCAGCTGGTCCACCAGTTAGGATAAACGAAATAAAGATACCTTCGCCATCTTCGCCTCCAACAATATTGAAGCCCAATCCAGACGATCCTTTATTAAGTACGACAGTGCGTACCTCTCTGTAACAAATAATAATTATTTTCATTAAAAAATGATTTATTTCTAATTCATATCAAATATTTATTATTATTCAATATTCAATAAAATATTCACATTTTTGTTATTCCAAATTTTATTTATTATCACTTATATATAAAACCTTGATAGGATTCTCTTAAATATTAAATAATTGTTTTTCCTCTAAGTCTCGTTATCGCGAAATGTTATTAATGTGCCGGAACTTGCAACTTGTAATGTAGTTCATAGCCCATAGGGAACGATACTGCTTAGAATACTTCTATTGCGTGCTAATTGCAACATATAGACGATGGTTTAGAAAATTGTATTGATAAAGGGGTTGAATTCAACTATAATTATATTTGAATATAACATTGTATTAATGTCTGTATTTTCAAACAATATTTTTGTTCTGTTATTTAGAGTAAATATGTGACATGAAATAAATAGGGAACTTAAAGAATACGTGAAACATGCATAGAATTTTATTTATGTTGATGTATGTCAAGTATTTTTTTCTTATATGCAAATGTGATATATCAATGTATTGTTTCAAGGTCTCAATTAGCAGCGGTGTTATCTGTCGCACGTCCATCTGCTTTCGGACACAATGTCTGACAATGTCACATGTACGTATCAAGCGTTCGTAGTCAATTTAGGTTGAACGCGCAAGCACTCTAAGAGGATCGGGGGCCTGTCATTCGCGTGCAAATGCACCTGATAACATGTTCTATTATCGCCTGAATGTGCCCGTCAGACAACGAGGACAACCATTATGGAGATACCTCAAATTGCGTCGTTTGTACTTCTTGTTTCGAAAGTCGCTCTTTCAAATAGTTCATTGATAGGTGGCAACATTTCCACTGTTCGATTAAGTAGTTTTTCCCCAATTTCATTTCAAACTGCGTTATCACAGTGACACAATTTATCACACACAACAAATTATTTCCAATAAAAATTGAACAATATATGTTGCATACTTTAATAAAGAATGATGTAGAAAATAATTATAATTATGAATTGTTTCCCGTTCTTAATTTCTTTTAGAACTCTTTATTATTTTATTCGTGCGAATAATGTTTTCTTTATATTCTTTATAAAGAAGAAGTTTTAGTTGTAAAATTTGCAATTTTTAACATTGTACTAATAATTAAACGAATCAATAAAAGAATTCATTTCAGTAAATATGAAAATAAATATACAGTTCAATAAACGAATGGATGTAAAGCAAGACAAGAAAAATAAAATAGAGAAATATATATTTTATTGGTGATAATAAAATAAAATTTGCAATTGAATTTACTTTTTCACTTGAAATTTAATAATACTTTTATTGGAATGTTCAATTCTGTCATTTGATGTCATAGGCGAAAAACGGTTGAATGAAAATTCTTTGTATTGCTTCTTTTTTTAATGTTTCACAGAGAAAAACGTAGAGGCAATATTTGTTATTTTTTAAATATATTTTGCCATATGAAATGTGTTTCTGTTTCGCTGATTTCAATTAAGCAATCATTTTTTAATGAACACATTCAATAAAGGAATCTGCAATGATTGTGTATGGAAAAAATTCAAACAAAATAATAAAAAGGCAATATTAACTATATATATAATCGAGGCAGATAAATTTTGTCGATATGAGTAAAATGAAGAATAGGCTTTCGGACAAAGTATCAAAAAAAATCATGTTGACGTTTTACTGATGTTTGTAAATTGAAAACAATGATATAATAAACAAAAAGAAATTTGTTGATATGTTTCCCGATGTAATTCAAATGTCATCATTTCATTTCAGTTTGGTGAAATTTTGAATAAATACTGTTATTTAACTTTTGATTTAAGAATTGTTTGTCAATTATATAACGGAAATTTATTAAATGAAAATAGTTTGCTAGGAGTTCAACGATGATTCTCGTAATTTTATTTTAGTTGTTATATCATTACTTAGTATATTAACAACCGTTCAATCACAGTACAAAACGCAAATTATATTAGTAGCAAATTTTCAAACGATTATCACTTAAATGTTTGTAATTAAAGATACCTGATTAAATGGATTATTTTTCAATTGATCAAAGCAAATTAATATCAATTATAATATACGTATGCGATATTTCAACGAAAAAAATGTTCTTTTGTTTTAATTAAGAGAAAGTTTTTTTGATATTATGTTTCATCACAAAATATTACTGTATGAATGATAAAATAGGGAAAACATTGTTGACTGTTATTCAAATTATTTGTATGGCGTTTATATGCTAGCTAATCAACACTATGTTTATAATTTAACATTCAATTTAGAAACTAAATATACAATCGAGATTCATAGTGTATGCAACATTGATTGCATTTTTCATGAAGATGGGATTAAAATAAAGTTGGTACATTTTTCGCAGAACTAAAAAATGCATTACTCGTAATTAAGAAAACGCCAGTAATGGATATGAGTGTTTTTAAAATTAGATTATAATTTTTAAATGATTGATTTTAAATTACGCAACATTTAATAGATACACATGGAAAATGAGAATTTCATTCGTAAAATGCAAATTAAGGGGAAGAATTTATTGTCATGAATAATAACAAAACACAATACGAGAAAGTGTATTGCAAAATTACCCGCCTGCCACTGACATTTTTTTGATTGATGAATTTGAATATCAAAGTTGGATAACAGTTAAGTTAAATCGGTAAAACACTTTCATATACAAATTAAATGAAACAGAAAAACAAGAAAATAAATAACTAACGTTGAATTTTAAGATATTCGCAGTAATCATTTTGAACAGTTAACAGTTCAATTTACTTTATCATAATTAATAACGAGTAATCTTATTAATTAGAATAGTATAGCATAGAAACATTTACATTCAAATTCACATTTTATCACAATATTAATCATGCTTTTTCGTTAACAAATTTCACGTATCTAATATTTGATTTGACGTAATGTAAATAAAAAAATATATATGATAATAAATTGCATTTTTTAATAAAAAATTACGTCAACAAAACACAGTTTATTCTTTTATCTTTTTTATTGATAAATTGAAAAATAGCACGTCAATTTTCAAGAAAAGATAAAATCATGAGAAAGAAAAATAACGTTACAAATTGTTGCAATAAAGAAATTAAATAAAAATAAAAAAATTCTATCAAATCATATTCATATTTAATTTTCTTATCTATTACTACATATATATGTAGTTATAACCAATATTTGTTTCTAATTTTAATTAATTATTTTATAATGTATTATATATGCTTTTATACTTATTAAATTACAATAAAAAAAATAAAACTATAAAACATATTAGATTCTTTATTACAAGTGTTTATTCATCATACATTGTATTTATGTTAAAATGTCCATTTTTAGTTTACAATTACTCAGTCTGATTGATTATTAGAAATAAGCACTATTCTAAGCTCACGCGCGAATATATAATAAATGAATGGAAAACGTCGAGGTTTATGAATGAAAGTAAAAGCATCGTTTGACATCACAATTGGATCGATTCTAACCAGCGAAGAATGGTCATCGTGGAAACTATTCGCTGAGGCATAGTCGCGCACAGAGCCGCAGTTCTCACAGTTCGCAAAACGCGTGCATTACACGCGCCGTGCGCGTACAGCTATTACCGTTCCGCAGTGGGTCAGTGGAGCTTTCATCTTATGGTTACAATTTAAACATGCGCGTTTCGTAAAATGCAAAGAATCTCGGAATATGACAGAACTGCGTTTTCTATCGAAACTAGGCTTTTTTTTTTATTTTTCTGTATATCGTTTTTTTAATTGTTTATCAATAAAAAAAACCCGTTTTAAGGTTCACCCTTTTTCGAACGATTGCACGACGGACTTGACATCCGGAGGGCGTCGCGACGAATTAAAGGCTAGTGACGGTCGCGGCGTCGCCATGCGCGCCTCGCCAACCAAAGATCGATAGAAACAACCAACCCAAAAGTTGGTCAGCCTGCGTCTCTGCTCTCAATCCAAGATTCCGTTAGGGATGATACTGCATTATTCGAGATTATCATTTCCTTGCCGTCATAATTTCGTGCCCCTGAAAGAATCCCCACATTTCATACTTTTGCTTGCAAAAACTCACTTTACAATGTTAATTCAAATGCAAGTTTGAGATTTTTCAAGCAAGAATTTAATTTGTAGAGTTTTTCCAGGGGACCGTCGATTTCATGACAATGTTTTAATTTAAACAAAATTTCCGTATGCTTTTTTTAACTCAAATGATAATCATTTCATTATTTAAATTCCTTAATGGAGAATTTTGCGAGAATTTTGGTTCATTTATGTAGAATTGTTAATTAAAAGTTTGGAATAATTGATTATGCAAGATTGCTTGTTTTCTTAATTTCTTAACGCTTAATATTTCATTAGTTCTTGTGAGAAAGTTACAAAAGTCACCACTTGGCGAGGAATAAAATAACTTTCACTGTTGTTTAAACAAGTTATATTATTTATAATTAGTTGCAATATATTTTACTTTTCACTTGTAAATTTAAAATTTATGGTTGGGTTTTTTTAAAGAGATATTTATAATTAGTTTTTATATAGGTAATTCTTAGAAATATAGAAAAAGAGAATGTTTAGCTAAAATTAAAAAAAATGCAATTTGTGCGGTACAATTAAAACTTTGCTACTACTTTACATTAAAAAACTTTGTTAATAATAAGCAAACATAAAACTAATTTTTAATTTGTCTAACTTCTCGATAATTGCAACAATAACCACGAAAGTCGATTTTTACAGTGTGTGTCAAACTATTTTTAATACAATTTTAATTAACTCATTGAAGGTATAACGTTGTGAACAAAGAGAGTTAAAAGATTTTGATTTCAAACGGAATGTCAAGCTTTTCATCTTTTTCAAAAGCAGTGAATTGTTTATTTATTATATTTGTTATTTCGAGATTGCACATCGTTATCGCAAAATTTAGAATACATAAATATGAAAAAGCCTGGCTTGGATCGTCGAGCTATGTTGCACTATCGATTGACTTCAAATAATGAATAGGTCATCGGTTTTGCATTGTTACGAAATGTCAAACTGAGAAGATGCGTCTAAAATGTGCGAATTAATATATTCAGTTCTATGAACACATTGATCGTGTTTAATTAAAGATATAATTGAATTTATTCAAATCAATTTCGATCGTCAATTAATTCGTCTTTCAGAAATGCAACTGTAGAGAAGATGTAATCAGCGTTTTTATTTTAATTTTAGAACAGATCAATTTAAACCCTTATTTTGCAGGCAGCCGTTATTTTCATAATGATTCCAATGCTGACGATAATTGAATTTCAATTTTTACTTTAACAATTTTACACGTGTATGCAAACATTCAGAGAATTACATGTTAAAAACAGATTTTTAAACATTAAAGTGAATTTTGTGTTAGTAAGTAAAAAATCTCGTCAGCAAATTGCATCTTGAAATTATATCGTATATTAATTCTAAATCAATTTTTTAATTTACTTTAAAATACAACGTCAGTAAAAGTTAATGTCTATTTGTTTTACCCAATGGGAAACGAACCACTGGCCCAAGTCTGGCACAGTACTGGTCTACTGGCAGAATGTGTTACCAGTATCATGCAGTTTCTGGGCTGTGTGTTACGTCTGGCAATTTCCCATAGGGTATTCTTTGATTGATTTGTTTTTGCGTTGGTTTTTTAATTTATTTATATTATTTTTTTATTTTAGCAGATTCAATTAGCAGGAACGTAGTGTGTGACACTTGACTTACTAAAAATGTAATTAAACAGAAATCGAACACAAAATACGCTCCGTCAAACGTATCCGTTTAATTGAAAAAAAAAAAAAAAAAAAAAAAAAAAAAAAAAAATAAGGTAAAAGTACTTTATCCTTGAACACTTTAATGTAAAATATGAAGATAAAAATCTAAAATTACGTGTTAAATAATAATAAATTTAGCAAATTTTAATATATATACTTAGAATAGTAGTAATTAAAATGCAAATATAAGTATACATCACATTTTATCGACATAAGATAATATATAAAAGCCATTTATCGCAATACAAATTTTATCTTAATCAAATTCCTTTGTCTCTTGCAGTATCTTCATTTCTTAGTTCTTTTTTTATATATCTATATCTATCTATATCTTTATCTAGATCATTTTATAACCATAAATTATTTATATTTGTTTTCATCTTTATCACAGTCATGTTATTCCTCTACATATTAACTTTGTTGCAGATGGAGTTCAGCACTCGTCTCATTAATATTAATTATGTAAATTAGAGCAGCGCTGATAAAACCAAAATACGTCATAACAATCAGGTAAAGACAAAGCTATCTCACCCTGCACTATAAACTGACATTTCATCATGGTCCTATAAAATTTATTTGAAAATGATTTGTTTCAAAAATTATTGTAGATATTTAATTACAATCACGACTAGGTGGTAAGAACTAAGATATTTTCTACTTTGTTAAGTTTCATTAAGTTAAGCAACAGAAAATCCAATAAAATGCAAATGAACAAATTTTTAGGTCATCTTCACTTGCTGGTAATAGTGTTTCTTACATCAACGGTAATCAGACTTCGATCCTGGCATCATCGCCAAAATTCCAAGACAAATAATTGGTTTGCGAATCACGTACGGTATGTCGCATGATGACCGCTCATCAGTTGCCTTCCAAATCGCACGTATTTCATTAATTTCGGTAATTTTGAGATGAATAAAAAAGCGAGAGAAGGCAAAAAATTGTTCTTTTCGTCCACAATATGGTCGTGCGATAAAAGCGCTGCCTAAAAGGGGCAAAAAATGAGATCAACGGTGAGAGCGATATTCATCCGAGAGCAGCATTTTTGCGAAACAATAATAAAAGAACAAAAGCCCGTGCTTTTGACACTAGTACAGTAACTAAGGCGAGAGAAGTGACACTCGAGACTTGGCTTGTTAAAGGGACGCTTGTTAAATCGAGTCTCCGTAACGTAGCGACCGCACTTCGGCAATTCTGGCATTGTTAAAAGCCAAAAGTCCAAGTTGCCGCGTCGTGGTTTTGTCAAAATGACTTGCATAAAGTTTTGCAGCACGATTCTGACATCGAGTTGTTTATCCGCAGCAAAGACATGCTTGCGCGCTAATCGCACGGAAATTCGCAGCTTTTCATCAAGCTTCAAGTGCTCGTGATGTTTAGTATTTTCCATTGAAAGCAGACGCGACGTTTAATTAACTTGAACATCAGTTTCGAGAAATCGCATTTATTTAGGCGACAGAGAATCCGCAGTTTCATCTCGTCCGAGTTGAGGCTTACAAGACCCTAACGAGATGCGTTTACAAGTTGGCTATTCATGATAAGTGATAATTGAATGAACACGTTATTAAAGAGATAAGTTTGTCATTAGTGTTGAATTTTTTTACCTTCGTACGACCACTTGAAATGTATATTCAGTAGTGAAACACTTATGTGTGCAATATAGTTTATATACGAGAATTAATGTTAAGTTAAATGAATAAGAATCTATTGAGCAGAGTATTTTGATTTAAAGATGTATGTAAAATGTATAAACGTAGTTACATAACTTTACATTTAAAAAAAACATTCGTAATAAAATAAAAATCTTTCTTATTATTATGTTAATTCGCAATTTTTTTAATAAGAGAACCCCTTTTATATACAATAAGAAGCCAGATTAGAGCAGGTTATACAATGAAGAACGAGGTTTAAAATCGTTTAGTTGAATATGATTCGTTGAAACTTACCCAACAAGAAAGGTTATTTTAGAAAGGAGATGGTATGCAGTTGAACTTGCTTCGTCTGCATACGGAATGAAATGGGATATGATTCAACTGGTCGGGATTGTCAACTTAGAGATCGTAAATAAAGAAACTTACAACAAGACTAGCGAGGAAAATGTTGAAGAAGACAACAGCTGGAGCTTTTCGTGGACATCTGCCAAGACGATTACATTTTGCCCCTTCGTAATCAACTTGCTGCGAGTACAATTCTTATCTTGGATTCTGTCTCTTGAATGAAATTATGATATCAACGTTTTCGTTCTTTTCATTCTGATTGAATTGCAAAAAATGTTTGTCTTTGCATCTTGGATATAAATTCATTCATATTTTAGTACAAGAGATATGCTGTTCCCGGTAAACTAAATGACTGTAGTCTAGATTAAAGATGGTGATACTGTTTATGATTACTTATTGATTTCAGATATTGTTGCAAATATGAAGTAATGTTTGTTAGAAAACCCATTTAACAGACTATTATTGATAATGCTTTATCGTTTATTGAAATAAATTTACAATTACGATATTAATGTTTGTATACATCACTTTTTTGTAGTCTGTATTAGAATATTTGAAGTATTATACATTTCAAAAGACTGTGTATTTTGAGAGGGTGAGAGAGAAAAAAATTAAACGATAAAAATGTAGAAGAAACGTTCACTTGAATACGATCGAAAGATCATTAGTGGAGGCTGCAGTCGAAATCTCATTTCAAGTATCGTTGCACAAAAACGGCACTTAATGTACTCTATGTGAAGGCGTTATCATGAAACTAAATTTCAGTAATGTTTTGCGATTGTGGCTGAAAGCTCTGCCTGCAATCCCTTACAAAGATGACGTGCGAAATAGTGCAAATAATGGCACACCTGGAGAACGACATTTGTCTTCTTCGAGAGTTGCAATCGACATGAGCTACTCATCGATCAAATTTTTTGCTTATTTTTCATATGTTTTACGAAAAGTGTGCAAAATTGGCACTGATTTTGCGTATTCGTTGAGCGTTTTGACAGCTGATTAGACCGTATTTTTCGGCCGATAACAAAGTAGAAAATATATAAGGCATTTTCGTATAAATATTCGTGAGCAATCTCATGGGTTTATTCGAGTGAAAAAAAGCTTATGGCTTATCCATTAATCACGGATGAATTCATCGTAAGCTTGCGTGTCAAAAGATACGAATTTGCATTTTAATTACATTTTGATCAAACGATTGACGAAAGGATAATGATCCTAATGTTCATTTTACGACAGTATTAAGTTCAAGATTAAAAAAAATTTTGATTATTTTAGCTTAGCGAATTATTAGAAAATAAATATAATTATTTAGAAATCTTAATGAACTAATCGTAATATATAATGAAACATTTTCTATTTACTTTATATTCATAAAAACCAGTATAATCAAACGTACATCTGACTCTTTGTATTTATGCTTAGTGCAAGTCGTCATCTTTGTTATAATAGGAAAAGTTTTTTTCGTACAATTGTATATTCTACACAGAAAATTCATTAGCGTGGGACGTTAAACATTTATAGTCAATGTAACACATTTTTAAAAAGTTTTTTATATGAGTAAAAACTTTTTATGAACACGTCATCATTTGGGAAATTTTTCGTAAATTAAGGTGACATAAAGTCTATTCTCATCTTTCAACTTAAATGCACGAATTTCTCGGTCAGTATGCATAGTGTCTATATATATATATATATATGCAGCTTTTGGTTGGATTTGCAATATTTGTTTACTTTGAACAATCAGGTCAGAACCTGCAATCAGACTTCTCTGTAGTCTACGAATAAACAGATTTCATCTCTGAAATCCTATTCGAGTTTCAGTTTATAAAAATGAAATAGCGATTTATGCAAACAGAATATCTTTTTCTATTGATAAGGAATTGTTGAAAACGAATATCCTTTTAAATAGAATTATAGTATTCGATCTTTTAGTTTCTATAAATATTTAAAGAAAAATGTAAAGCAATTTTGATTTTTATTTCTTTAATCTATTCTGATCATTTTAGAGCATTTCTAGATTATTAAATTACATACTGTTAACTGTTTTATAAGATTATTTTTTATAGCACAAAAGCAAAAATAACTAAAATAATTAACACTGGACATTACGATTCTGACAAAATAATCCATTTGATTGTTTTCTTTACTTCATTCGACTGCTTTTTGTTTTTTGAATTATTATCGGAAATTTGTGATGAATTATCATAGATACTCTGATGGATCGGTAAAATGACGTTTCAATTAGCCGAAAGTCTAAATGGGGAAATTTAGTACGAATTATTTGACATGCTAAGATTAATGTCAAGTTCTATAGTATTAAAAACAATGAGAGATATTCACAAACACGAAATACGTGCTTCGACTACGCCTTTTGTTTAACAGAGATTATGCATACTTATATATATAAGCGAAATATAACGCTAATTGAATTCGGCTGTTGTATTAGATCGGAGGTGCAGATATGTTTGGTTGGATTTTCACATGGCTTCTTTTATGTATCCACTTTGGTTCGTATTGGAGAATTTTTTTTATTGATTTATTCGTAATTATCAGTTCGGTATATTGATTTGTGCTTCCGTAATTCAGGAAATAATTTTATGAGATAATAATCGAGTGATGTCACGCAGTTTGAATATCTCGTTATGATAATGTGTCGGTGATTGATTCAAAATTAGAATTTAAGAATTTTATTATCAAGTGATTTGTAGATTAATTATGTCACTTATAACGATTTTAATTTTAAATATTCCTAAGAAAATGTCATTTACAATATTCTTTATCCTTTAATTTAATATATGTTTGATTTTATAAAATTCATTTCCAATTTAATGTAAATTATATTTATCAGAATTTTCATTATAATACTTATTCAATATAATTAAAATTAGCTGTACTTTATATAATTACGTATTATATTATACTTTAGCAGGAAATTAATGTTAAAGAATAATTGTATAAATTAGAAACACAATTTGTTCAATAGTTAAAAGCATAATACATATTTCGTTGTTTTATAGTCAATTGCGGAAAAGATAAGCAAACGCTTCGGATAGTCGGTGGACAAGAGGTTCACAGCATCGACTTGCCTTATCAAGTGTCTATCACTCGCAGTGGAAGATTTATATGTGGTGGAAGTATTATAGCACAGCGGTTCATTTTAACAGCCGCTCATTGTGTGAGCAAAGATGCCGAGCCATCTCACTACATAATTAGAGCGGGATCGGATTTCGCTTATCAAGGTGGCACCGTGCATCAAGTAACTCGAATTATACCACATGAAAAATACTTACAAGAGAAAGGCAATATCAAAAATGACATAGCTTTGTTAGAAATTTCACCTTTGATCATGTACGATTCGAAACATCAAAGAATTAAATTATATAGTTCCAAGGATGTTATACCGGCAGGCACAGTTACTCTTGTATCTGGATTTGGAAAACCCTCGGAGACTGAAAAAGCAACGCAGAAAATGGCGGCAGTTAATCTTCCTATAATTGATTGGAACTATTGTCACAATTATTATAAACGAGAAAAAATTAATTTGAGCGAGGACTTCATATGCGCGGGAGTACCGAAGAACGATAAGAATTCTTGTCAAGGTGATTCTGGAGGACCTATTGTTATTGGTAAAATTCAAGTGGGAATTGTATCTTGGGGTGTTGGATGTACCAAGCCGGGTTATCCTGGTGTTTATACGAATGTTGCCTACTTTGTAGACTGGATTAAAAAGAAGATTGCCGAAAGTGAAAATCATCCGGGTAATTATGATGATGGTCATATTAATAATGGAAGAGAAGAGAATGTTAACCCTATATATTACAGGCCATTAGATTCTGCACAATATGAAAGTTCAATACCTATAGACTATGAATCGCCGGGATTTTCATATCCGTTAGAAAATACATATCAATCTTCAGGATATGAACCTTCAGGATACGGAGGATATGGGTCTAATACAAATAATGTAATTCCAGGATATGGAGGGTATGGATTTTCTAATACAAATAATGTAATTCCAGGATATGAACGGTATGGATCTAATACAAATAATGTAATTGCAAATTATGTGTACCCAGCAAATCTCCACATTCCATTATTTTCTTCCAATACACAAAACTCACAACTTTCCACATTTGTACCCAGTTCTTTTAGCTATCCTACCTATAATTATCCCCAAATATCATATGGTTTGTCATCATTTCCAAATAATTATTACGTTTACAATGGTTAAAAGAATGACGATCTTTCGGTACAAATTGTTACGAGATTTATTTTTGTCAAATTTACATTCTAGTGTACATGATTTTTTTGCTAATAAAATTATGATATTAAACAATCTATATATTTATTGGATTTGATTGTTATAATTGGATCAACTGAGGTGAAAAAATAAGGTATTTGTGAAAGATGAATTTTTGTTGAACATCTGTCAATATTCGATAGTTCGAATGTTATGAATAATAAAAGTTGATGTCTTAATGATTATGTTGAATGATTTTTTGATACGAATTTTTATATTAATATCAAAAAATTTTATTATCATTTTATCACTGAATATATAAGGGAATAAGTTAATTAATAACTCAGTTCTTATATAACTTACTCATGTAAAATGTAGACAAAAGAACTAAATAAATGAGGATGATAATTAAAAATTTCTTTTAAAATCTATGATTTAAAAGAAATCTTAAATCATAGGATGATTGATCAAAATTACGTTGCAAAAGTGGATGCCATAATTACCTCAGACACAGTTGGTAGCATTAATTGTCTGTTTTTTTAATGTTACTTGCCGTATTGAGTAAGTTGAACAAGTATTTATAAATCGAACATCATGCCTGAATGGAACACATTTTACAGTTATGTGCAAGATCTAGTTTTCAAACTGCTATGACCATCCTAATTGAATGTCACTTCTTCGGTACACTTAACAAATAAGTATATAAGCAAAGACTAGAAAATAGCAGCGTTCTGTTTTTTTTTTTAATAACTTGATAATTATACCATAGTGTAAATTAATATTTTCATTACAATATAAATTATACTTAATTACAGGAAACAAGAATTCATATTGACGTTGTAATAAGTAAAACAAAAGTAAACTTGTTAAAGTTTTTCTTGACATAGCTATATCCTCAGACGATCGAACATATACTCGTAAAATATATTAAAAGTATACAATTTGTGTCACTTCTCGTATATAAAAAGTAGGAAAAATAACAAAAACTACATACAAGTATATTTGAAAAATATTCCATGGTATATTTTATAAATATGTATAAATAATTATAAATTATGTTCATGTCATAAATAAATTTTTGAAGTAAAGAATATATTTAGTCCGTATGAGATCTTCATTATAATATAAAATTTTCATTTATATTATAATATATATGCAAAATATGAGCTTACTTCAGACATTGCAAAAATAAACTGAAATGTAAATATTTGAAGCCTGATTTCATTTAAATAGAGAATGGTATACAATTTGTTTCATATCTATGCTATTTTGTTTTAGTTTTTTACAATTTAAAATGACGACTGAAAAACGATACAAAATAAATTGATATTTTAACTGAAATATCAAGTATACAGTTTGTAACACATATTATCTTGGTTTTTAGTTTATTTGTATTCTAGAAAGCTTTTATTTTATGTTTATTAACAACTCATGTTTTCGTATTAAAATACGCGAATTTTAGATTGAAAAAGTTGGGCAGGATTTATTAAAAAAATGAAAGAAGAGATGTTGGATATTGCATGTTACCTTCTGAATAATTTATGCCTCAATAATCGACGACCCAGTGTGGCGATAGGACGAAGAGGGAAAATCTGTTGTCTGTTGCGCGTCATTTTTTTCAATATTTCCTCGGTTTACTTACGAGGAACAAATGAACTTCACATATTCAACGTCACTTGTGCCAGATTTTCAATTAATTATCATGAAATAAACATTCGGCATCTAACTGCAAAAGTTTACACTCATATGTTATTTTGTTCTATTATTTAAAGTTTCTTTTTCGTCTTGACTGTTCTATTTTCGTTTACTATTGTTTTTCCTACATATTTATGTTTCCAATACAATTTTTTATCTATACAAATATTTTATATGTAATAATAAAAATTGTGAATACAGTTTTGCTGTCGTTAAATGTTAGTAAGTATAAAAAATGTTTTTTAGTACATTTTTTATATGTTCGTTGACAAATTTAATTTTAATTAAATTAAATTAAATTCGTTACGTATAAAGAAATAACTGCGCGAAATTTGTGTTAATCAATAAAAATCAGAATAATTGGAACTTGTATTTATATAGAAACAGGTTCAGGATGCACACAAGTTATTTTCAGTTTAAGAAGATATTTTAGACAAAATCTATATAAGGCAGACTCTAACGTGCGTGGAACAAATATTTAAAGATTCCTTTGCTTACGAGACACGGAGAAAAAACTTGATTTGATGGGAAACGCCGGTGGATTAGGACCGTTTGATTAAGATACATGTTTTTATGTGCCGGATTTTGCATTCAAAGTCTTTTCAATTCGCAAACTCGAAAAAAAAGCATTGCTGTATCTGTTCTATTAAAGTTGCGATTTCGAAGACGATTTATGAGCCAAATCCGGTGGAATGAGAATCGCACATTGCTAATGATATTGCGCAATTCAGAAATACCGTGACCTACGCATATTTTATGATGAAATGTTTAATCTGAGTAATAGTTTGTAAAATAATTCATATCATTTGAATAGCAAAATATTATTCAGCTAATGCAATTAAAAATCATAACAAATCTCTTAAAATAGTGTACTTTAACAATAATTAAAAAATCAACTTTCCGTCTTTTTTATGTTTTCACATTGATATAAACAAAAAATTTTTCGTCATTAATCCAACGTCATTAATCTCAACAAACCAATGTCGATGTTCGCCAAAAATACACGATTCATCGGTTCAATATTCCCGGAAAAACTGTTGGACGGAAGCGCATTCATCGACAAAATTTATCGTATTCAAAACTAATGTTTGTACGAATCTCAACTGAAACTTGTATCGACGCAATAAAAAAAGTGAAAAAAAACGAAAAAAAAAAAAAAAAAATTATTGTGAGTCGGTAAAGGAAGCGAGAGAAAACTGAAATAGTTCACTCGGACAATCGTGTCCAACTTTTTGTTCGCGCCGACGCGCTTCGATGAAATATCATCGGTACATAAAAGGACATCTTTCCGGTTCTTCGTAATTTCGTTAATAAAAAAAGGCATTGAAAATCGTTGAGAAAACAGGTGAAGAAAAAATGCGAGATAGATTTCAAAAGTGTAACTATAATACAATGCTCTAATATATGTGGGATAATATGTGGGATTATTACTCGCCTACAACATTAATTTAAATATAAATAAATACTAAGTCATTTTTCGATCAACGTTGTATTTCAGCTGATTGTATACTAAATTTACTCTTTTGCTGTCTTAAATTTCCGATTAACTGTTGCGCATATAGGGACTTTATGTTAGCATAAACAATGTTAGCATTTGTCGTCATGAACTACGATGAATTTACACTAAACTTGCAGTACATTTTGGCATCAGATAAAGTAAATTATAAAAAATACTTTGTAATTGGAAAAATGTTGGTTTATCATTTTTCAATCATTTGATAGATTGAAAGAGTTTCAATTACTATAACTGGAGAATAAATGATTAATAACAACCAACATGAATTTTAGTTCGAAGTAGATCGATTGTGGCATGGTAAAAGCCGCAGTCGATTTGCATCTCGCTCGAAATTCCGGATATCTCGCGAAATATCTCGCTATAGAATTAGAAATAAAATTAATTAGTACTGTCTGCAATTGAAATGTCCACTTTGCATGCGAAATGTGAGCGACCGATTGGCAGGCTCTTTTTTTGTGTGCTTTCTTGCGCTAGTATTTTTTGTGCACATAGCATCGAGCTAACATTGTTTCCGGTTTGGCAAATTAATTAAGTCGGCGTATTACACTATTGTGGTCATCGTGTTTAAGATATTTCAAGTTGTAAAACTAGTAGTCGGTTTTGTAAATTAGCTTCGACGAATCCCGAGAGACTTATGGTCATGAACCGCAAATCTAAATTCTATTGTACCAAAAGTGGCGTGAAAGATGATCGATATAGATGAGTCTATTTACGAACGTTAATTAAAATATTCTTGTTAATTTGCGTTCAAGATATGGTGGAAATTGTCGCGATGTTACGTTAATTACTCAAGCGATTTCGATAATCGAAGGCAAGTGATAATAAATGTAGTCGATTTTAGCCGATTTACACTTTAGCCATCAGAATAACGATATAAATATATCTATAGATAATGTATGTATTAATTAAATTTCTTATACATTGTATATGTAACCTACAATTTATTTTTGAATATATATACGCTATTAGTCGAGGGAATAAGGTTATACATATTTTATATATATTGTAACACTGATGTTCAAAAACTCACGTGAAGACGCATATCATATTTGATTTGATATTATCAAATCAAAAATGATAAGCGTCACCAAATACATGCCTGTGTTTTTAATGTTCAGATTGTTCTGCAGAAATATCTTCCGAATTCAACCTGCCTGCCGACCGTAACTCATATGGAATTTGAAACCCACAAATTTATGACTTCCATTTGTAATCTATCTAGATTTTACTTAGAATTCATCCAAACGCACCTGAAATTCGTCCGAATTACGTCTTAAAAAATATGACTTTTTCAAATTACTACACTTTTTTCTTTAAGTTAATCGTCATTTGGCTGAATGTTTGATGAACGAATTTTTCAAAGTTTATTATTTGAAATGTGAATTCTTGAGAGCATATATGTAAGAACGAGAATAGATCAAAAGCTTGCGAAACTCAAAAATTTTAAACATCGAGAAAAGTTTATCGAAGGAATGAGATGTTTCGAACTTTTAATAAGAATCCGTAAATTAGATGAAAGTTTGCGGAATATTCAAAATGAGAATCAATAAAACTTTCGATTTAACTGAAAATGTGTCATCGAGAAAAAAAATTTACTTCGAAGAAAATCGTTTCTAATATAATTATTTTATTCTCAGAATTATATTTGATAAAATGCATTACAAATATTACTTATATACGAAGTAATATTAAAAATGCAGTAAAATATTATTCTTCTTATTTTATATAAAAAACAGTTATGATTTAAAAACGCAAACATGTTTTAATTATACAAATGGTCATTTTATACAAGTTATTGTTTCACGATATTTAATTTCATAACAGCGTTTAGTAAAAATTCGATAAATGGCATTTATAAGATAATCAAATGATGAAACATTATTATTAAGCTTATTGTAACGTAGATTCACATTTATGTCAACGAATCTCTTTCCTCAATTTTCATTAAGTCGTATATGACGAGAAATAAATCCGTGACCTATAAATTTATTATTTTTTCATACAGAAATGAATGTGATCGGAAGTCATTGGAATTATTTTGCCCTGCCTTGTATGAATTATGAAAATTGCTTCCTACATCGTAACACTGATACAGCGTTTGCATGAATTGTACTTTTTTATTTTGTATCACGATTTTATTCAACTTAATGTTTCTTCAGAATTGGAAATTCAATATATACCGAGAAAAATATTGCATAATAATGTACCATTTTTATATATGTTATTACATGCATACTACTACCATTTTAACAAAATAAAAAGGGCTTGTAACTAAAGACTTGAAATCCATAATGTTTTAAACACCTTTTGTACATAAACGTTAATAAACTTTATTTACTCATAGAAAACAATATTTTTGTTATACAAACGTACGGTATATTTTCTTATATATAAATCTATACAAAGTATAACAGAAATCATAAAATGGTTTAATATTTTCTTCACAAAGAATTGAACGATTCCTCACAATATCGTAAATTGTAGTGTACTCAAAGTTATCGTCAAACAACTAATTTTAGACAATATATACTTTTCGTTTATAAGTATGAATGATCGAAAATCATTCATACGACCTAGTTCAGTAAGGTAATGAAACCCATAACAAATCGCAGAATCATCAGTTGCGTGGATTGCCTCTCTTCCCATTACGAAAGTGCGCGACGATAAATCTTGCGTGATCCCATAAAATAACAGTTTTCGACCCACTAATCAAATTAATGGCAAAACGTATGTAACTCCCTACACATTTTAGAACATTCATTAGAGCCAATAACCTCGAGAAACAACGCCTGAGCTCCCTACTATTCTTAGAGAGAAAAAAAACTCCGCGCAATTTCCATTGAAATGACTCCATTTGTCAGCACAATCTCGGTATGCTTGATCGTCGGTGTGCGCGGCCTAAAGACAAGAGACCACGCGCTGTGGTGTAGCTAATTATCATACAATCGGCAGCGATCGATCGCATTGCGATCATTCTACAATTGCTCGCCTAATGACGACCCTTTCTACTTTACGATCGCGTTATTTAAATGTCGATATATTTATTATTGTTATTATTATTATATAACAACCATGAAATTAAGAGAATTATAGATATATCTATATCAAAGAAATATTAGCAAATCAAATGTAATATAAGTCGATATATTACAAAAAGTGATAGGAATGATGTTTTAATAGATATACAGTGTATGTATGTTAGTTGCTTAAATAATGTATCACTGTTAAGTTTATGAAACGTTATAAATTACTGGATCAAAGGCGAGTCGGCCAACTGAGAGGGTTTTCTGCTTAACAGGCCGGCGATAATGTGGGAGTGTTTGGCGCGTGAAAGCGGCACTCGCGACACAACGGGAAATGCGCATTGTGCGCACTAAGCGGGGCCTGTCGTGTTTGTGATGTGATTGCAGTGAGCCAGCAGTCGAGACCGCCGGCAGGAAAACTCGAGTCGCCAACTCGCGTATTAAGATACGAAAAATTGCACGCGGAGACACAGGCCGCGTGCTTCCCACGGCCCTTGTTACCCCACACTGACCGAGAGAGACGGCTAAGTTATGCGCACGAATCACCGATTTGTCACATGTTAATACTATTACTTAGCCCAACAGACTTTAATCGATTATTATTGTTTGCTATAAATTTTGCTCTTTTTTGAAACAGATTGTCTTATTTTAGTTTCATAGAAAATATTTGATGTTTAATATATGTTCGAAGAAATTTAAGTTATTATTACTTTATTATTATTTTCTTCTACTTTTTTGACAAAGTACATTTATTTAGAACAAAACGTCATTTTATCTTGAACGATGATGTGATGTAAAAGTTTATCGATTTATTTAACTTATTTAAACGTTACATTGAAATCGATTTATTTACATTTTCAATGATGTAACCGATTGAACTTTTTTTTCACTATCATGATAATTGATTTTTCGAAGAAAAATAAGTTTGCATGGAAAATTGTGATTAATGTTGAATTTAAGTGAACATTGATTATTTTCATGTATAAACATATTATTTAAAATTATAGTAAATTTATTTAAGAATTACAATTCTTTACTTAGAATAAACGTAGCACGTACATTACTTTATTAATGAAATTGTGGAATATCAATTTTATGAGATTACATTTAATATTCCGTTTCTATTTTTGTTTTGATGTTAATTTTTCTCCTATAATGTATAATGCTTGTTCAAATTAAGCTAATAAATTCAAAATATTATTTTGAATTGTATTCATTTAAAATCAGATATTTTAATTCAGTCACATACAAAATTAAAGACAAATGCAGCATCTTAATAAATGAATATTCATAACTAACGTATTATAAAATAAAATGGAATTATTTTAGCAGCGCGCTTTATTTAGACTCATATGTAATTATAAATATGAATTGTTTTGTACATATGTTGTGATTTTCAATTAAATTTATTTCAATGAAATAAAAAAATTATAAATTACAATACCATTTTTCGGAGAATTGAAAAGTTGAATTGAAAAATAAATTAATATAAATTTAAATAATTTGTACATACGAAACATTTAAATGTTTTAAGTTAATTATTATATTTGTTTAAATTATTTAAAATTTTTTTAATTTAAAATAATTTAAACAAACAATTAAAAACAAATAATCAAAAACAAAAAATTGTTTAAATTAAACAATTATTTGTTTAATAGTAAACTGCAGTATTTACATTTCTGAATGTGTATATCGTATATCATATTTCACGTTACGACAGAAGTACAACGTTATGTTATTTTCTTTTTACATGGAATGTTGTATCAGTATCTGATAAGTTCCGATAATATTTGTGTCTGTGTAACGAGGTTAAGAAGACATATGTATGTTTATGAAAGTAGATACTTTTATTAATGAAATTAATAATTGATATTGCATTAAATTCATCTCTTTGACGTTTATGATTTTAATAATTTCCATCACTTAGTACACATAAAACGCATTTCAATTAATTATTATATGCAATTCATTAAATTTGTTACACATATCTTGTTTAAGTAATAATATAAATGTTTAACAAATATTTATTTGCTTCCAATTTATTTATTGTTACAAAGATTATTTAGTGAAAATACGTTTTTTACGCTTTATTTTGAAATAATAAACGTTTTTTATTTTTCCATGACACAGCTATAAAATCCAAACTACATATTTACTACATATTTAAACTAGATATTTTTTACAAACCGTTATTATATTGTATAATTTGCAAAATTTCGTTTACACTTAATTCTTCCATATTGTTTGTGTAAAAATGTGTATTTAAATGTAATGTTATTTACGAGCAGGCCATATGACCGATCGTTAAAATCGATTTACCTCCGCGTGTTTATTTGCTCTGTATTACATTCAAACCAACTTTCATAGTTTTTTTAAATTTAAATTATTTTATTATTTGTTTAAATAAATTAAATCTATTCAACGAAGTTGTTTATTGTTAATGGAAACATAAATATTTTTCCAATATATAATTTTATTTATACTATTTTTTCCCATTGTATTGATAAAAGAAAATTGTTTCGCATGTTATATATACTACGCTTATTCGTCTGGCGATAAGAAACCATGCGATAGATAAAACTCCAAACGAAGATAGAAACGTCAGGACGAAAAATGTTGCGATGTGAGTCACATGTGTGAGTCAAGCAGTAATTGCACAATTAAATTACTGGCGTTCCTCACTTTTGTCACATTTCTCTCGATTCAAAATGACACTAGACTTTGGACACACATATTCTGTCACTGATTTTCAGAAAAATACAATAAATTCATTGACACTGTTTACCATTCAATAATCAATATATTTCTTCAAATTTCGTAGAACTCAAATCCTTTATAGAAAAATAGAACCAAACTAGCCTTTCTTCTTTCAAAGTATTCGTTACTTTAACCGAGTTTTTTTCAACTTTATTGACCGAACAATTTTTTTTGAAGGTAATTTGTTTATTTTTTTTTTTTTTATAAAAGAACTGCAATATTCGAACACAATATTGTACTAATTTTTGCCATCAAATACGTTTGAGTATGTTAGAGTTAGATTTATGTTTAACAGGCGAGCGTGTTTTATGTTAATGGCGACACGCGGTACACACGGCGATACCGACAGACGCGAACTAACGTACAATCGTACTTTGCTGAGGAATGGAAGCCTACCGGTGTCGTAGGGTACGTGGGGCTACTAGCACCCTTCCAATTCAACGTCCCCGGTCAGGCAATGTGCATTCAAGACACTTCTTTCACACAACAACATTGAACAATGATCCGGATTACAATCGTTTTACTTCATAAAAAATTCGGTTTCAAGTATATTTATATAATGTAACTGTACGTTATGTAATATTTTTGTATGATATTCATTTATAATTTTAACTGGACATTTAATTAAAGTAATCTTAATGTACAAAATATTAAAGCAATTGTGTTTATCATCGCTAGTAATAAAATAATAATGTGTTGTTGTGATAATTCATCTCTGATATATCATTAATTTTGATAAGTTTAATGTTGTTATTTGCATCATTTTATGATGAATTTGTATGCAATTTCATGAACAGTCTATAATTATTAATTATAAATATATGTACAGTGTTAATTCGTTCAAAATTTTACATAATTAACCTATTCATTTATTATTTATTATTTTTGATAAAAAATACTATTACTGAACAAAAATGGAGTATGCAATGAATAAAGTAATTATTTAAATAATGAAAGGTTGTATTGTTACTAAATGCAATAAAATTTGATTAATTAGTTTAATGCTTTTCGATAATGCCCGGACTAATTAAAAATCAATAAACTGAATACACAGCAATGATAAACTGAAAATTAAATACACTGTGCTGATAAATTATAATTAAAAAACATTTTAGATTTGCATTAAATCTTTTGAATTTAAATTTAATACCGTTGCAAATTAAAATGAGATATGTTAATGTAATTATCACACATTGTAACGATATCTAGTCAACTGAATGTAAAAGAAGTAAATACCACATAACGTTATTGATCGATAATAATCGAATCTCAGAATTTATATATGTATGTAGATAGCTTTGTATGTAACAGATGCTCTATATGTATATGTACAAAGCTGAAATCTTGGAATCAATTTACTGAATTTCATTAAATAAATAAAATAATATAAAATGTTTATTTATTTCTTTTATTTATTTAGTTTATTTTACACACATTTAAACATATAGAGAAAATAAAGAAATGATATTGAGTTGTTTTAAAATTCGTTGTTAGGTCCCCCTATGATTTAAGAGGGGTCTTTTTCGTCAAGGGCGACTTTTTCCATGAGATGTGATTGGTGGATGATGATAAAAGAATTTCACCAAATGTATGTGAATGTGTTAGTAGGTTCTGAAGGGACTGACGACCGTTATGAGCAACTTGATCCCGATAAGTATATTCTTACCATTTAAATTTTGCAACCAAAAGAATTTCATGTGAGAATTTTATATGTGAAAACATTTCTGAATTATTAATAAAGTTATATTTTATCATGCTTTAATAAAATAAATAATGAGTTCTTTATCTTTTTAAGATATAATAGAATGTAAAACTTTGTATAATTTATATAAAATGTCTTTTTATGAAATTAACTTTTTAAGATTATTTTCTACAAAATAATACCATTCAAATTACTAAAAAAACAGGAAATAGAAAGAATTTGTTTCTAAAATCTATATCATAGCACTGAAAAAAGTGTATTACTGTGCGAACCCAATTGATTTATAACTTCTTTCAAACTGACTTTCATACTTTTCAAGGATTTAAACTTTTATTGAATGCTCAGAGAGTATAAAAACTAATATGATAGTATAATTTATTCAAATTTTACAAGTGCGGCGAATGTCGTTGTGCTTCCAAATATGAAAAAAATTCGTACCAAAATAATTATGCATGAAAAATGTACTTGTTCTACAATAAAGTTAGTCGACACTGAAAAAAGTATTTGTAAAATAAATAAAAAGTAATTATTTTAATTTCGAAAACATAGAAAATGTGTTTTTTTTAATTAATTTTGACGTATATCAGACAAATATTAACATATTCAAATGTTGTTTTTTTGTATTATAAATTATACTCATGATTTCTTTATAATTCTAATTTATGTATTAATTGTCTCTTACAAAGAAATATTTTAATAGACAATTATTGATTCATGTCAGAAAACTGTGTCAAAGACTTTATTAGATGAAAAACTAAACAGTAGAATTTTGTCCATAAAGACTGTACAGTCTTCATGATTTTGTCAATTATCTGAATTTTGTCGTCAACTAATTGTTTATTTTAAGCTTTTAATAGGTTTTGCGCGGTTTATTCGTATAGTTTGTTTCGTAATCTAAAATTAAGATTCTAATTGGCGTGCGAATAAGAACTTATTTGTTGATTGACTTGCAAATTTTTCAGCGACAATAATTAGCAGTGAAAATATATTTGAAAAGAGGAAAGTGTTGCGAAAATTGTTTAGCAACTGGCGTTTCAAAATTCACGAATTCTCTGACTTTGTACGGTCTGTTCACAGTTGCGAGCCGCAAGCGGAGATTTCAAATTTACAATTCTAATGTCAATACATTGCATTTTCAAGCACACTTGAATTTTCAGAGATGTTGAAGTAAAAGTTGATTTCAACCAAGTATCCGTATATACCGTATATACGCTACTTAAAAAATCGATTATTGCTTAAGTTTTTTCCACATTTTTATGAATATTCTAAAAGTTTGTATGCTTTGTGCTTTAAACATCGTAGATTTTTTAATAACAGAAGTATATGTAACAAGTATCAGATTAAGAATATGTTGTAAGAAAGAAATTCTTAAGATTTGTATTATTAAATAAAATTGATGTTTATCGAGAAAATTAAATTTAGATTTAGATATCAAATGATAAATATCGAATATTATTTATTACAGTTTAATAATAAATAATAATGATGCTAATAAAACAATAATAATGGACAGTGGAAACTAAAAATTGAAAAATTAACATATTAAAATACTTTTTATAATTGTGTTCATTGTTGGTATATTTATTTGTGAATATATTTTTGTTTAAATTTGATTTTATATATAATTTATTTTTTATACATTCTATTTATTTATATTCTAATAATGTTTGTTTAAATAATACCGAATTTTGCAGAATTATTTTTGATTTAAAATATGCCTTTATTTCACGTTTCTCTTTATCGACAGTATCAAGCGATAGCGAATCGAGGTTGTCAGTTTATCAGCAATTTTATTCGTGGATCTTGAAGTGACAGGATAGCGCGCGATTAAATTCGTCTGCGCGTATTTGAGCGCGTTTGTGTCTGGCTGTTGGAGTGCGCCGGGCTTTGGGAGGAATTTAATTATTAGTTTGCGGCTTAGTTCGCGCACTTATAACCAGTGTCATCCATATGCATGTGTCGGGCAGTGGTGTTTTAGCATATATATAATACTACATTTTCAAGTACAACACCAAGTCCTGTCTTTTACGGTTTGAATGTGATTGCAGCAGCACTAAGAAATTAAGAGTTCAAAGCTGCTTTTATTTAATTTCATTTTATTAATGCTAAATTCGAAGCGTATAAACTAACAAATTTAAATGGCAATTATTTTTATTGAATTAAGACGGTGTTACAAAATATGTGTTAATCGTATATAAACATCATGAGAATTATATGTTAGCATCTAATTTTTAACTTTAAACAGTTTCTAATCTATTTCTATATGAAAATCATTCTTATTACATAGCCTGGAAAAAAAAACTTTTTTTTTCGATTTTCCGTCAAATCATCTTCAAACAATCAAAAAATCATCTTTCTAACAAACTAAGGATACACTTATCCAAACTAAAAAATCACCATCTTTTATGATGAAAATAGTTGTCAAATTTCGAACACTTTTTATCAGAAAAGATGGTATGTTTTTGGTTTCGACAAGTATATCCTCAATTTGTTAGATAAATGATAATTTGTAAATTATTATTTTTGTTGGTGTACGTAGATCTTTCCTTTTACAATAAATTTTTATTACATAACTTAACTTATGTAAAGCTTTAAGTAAATTTGAATTAATTCTTAACAAGGTTAATTTTAATCTGCAAATGCAACATGAAATTGTCGAAATTGCAATTAAAATGCGGCCTCGTGTTGTTAGGACGAATTGTAATAATATCATAATTCAACATCAACGGAAGCTATTACAAAGTGGCTTGGTCTTGTTACGGTTCGCCTTTATTTTTGATTAGTTACGTGACCCGTGCAAACTTGAGTTTGAATTTTCATCGCGTAAGTATAATATTGCTGGGTTAGACGCGACTGTTCATTAATTATTAAGAGGGCCATTTTATCGCTTCTTTTAAAGCTTATGCATAAAATCACATTTTATTTGTCTCTGCAACTTCACCGAAATAGAGTAGTTTCTTCGTTTCTATGGTATCGTTAGAAATTTATGACCATTAGTGACTTCAATGTTAGGTTTTCTTTAGAATAAGTCATCGGTTCTTTATTCACTGCAATTTCACGATCAAATTATTCTCGCCAATTCTCGTGCAATGATAAAATAAAGACAACTTACCAACTGCCGACTAAGGTTTTAATGATTTTTTTAATTCAGCGACAAACTTACCTGAAACAACAAAAAGATAAAATCGTTTTAATGGTAGTTTTAGTTTTACAATTTGTAATACGAAATGTATTAGAAATGTGAGATTGATGCATTATTAAAAGTTTAAAAAATTGCAACATTTAAAATTTTCATCACAAACACTCGACCTTTCAGAAATTTCTCCGTTAGAATTGTAAATATCCAAACGTCTGAGATATTTATTATGTAACGATACAGCCGGTTGAAGCAAAACGGGCCGGTTTTATTGTTAGGCGACGCCGTATAACACGAAATATTGCAAGACATACTACCGAAAAAACTATCGGCACGGAATTCCGCAAGAACAGCGTCGCAATAATGCTCGACTTGCATGCTGTCATGGTTGTCTCTCTTTTACGACGTAACTTCACCGGCCAATCCTGTATCTTTTCGTTCTCATCACCTTTTCACGTCTGTCCGCATATTACTACAGTAAAAAAGTCAATTCGCAAAATAAATTGAATTCATTCAAAAAAACAATTTAGGATTTTTCTTTTTTACTGAAATATTATATAAAAAATGATACGAAATAAAAGTTTTGTTTAATGAAATGGAAAAAGTATCAATGAAAATTGCATTTTTATGAATGAGAGATTCATCAAATTAAAAATGAAGTGAATTCATAAAATGGAAACCTTAATATATCCAAACATTTAAATATTCTTTTCTGTATTCACTTAAAAGAGACATAACTTATTTAGAAAAAGTGAATTTTAACTTATTGAAAGAGTGAACAATTATTTATTATGAAAATAATAACTTTTTTAATATTATTTTGTAATTATATTATATTACATTATATTGTAATTATATTATATTTTCTATGTTTTTTAATATTTTTATATGATATAAATAAAATCTTGGAAAAATGGTGTTTATCCGAGAAGTAATAATTCCAAAATTTGCTTTTCTAATTAAATGTAAAAATTCAAATTCCATTGCTTAGTGTCATGCGATCTTCTCTTGTAAGCCGAGTCAATAAAAAAAATGTATATAAAATGCATTATTCAGACATTTGATTGCTGATTATTCGCACTTGCAATCATTCTTTGCGCGTAAAATATACGCTTCGTCAAAGCTCGATTTTTATGGTGCTTTGTAAAGCTACAATAATGCCTACCTCTTGTCTTTATTACACGCGAGGTTGCTGTAAAATGTGTTTAGTGATGCTGCTCTCTTTACGTTAGAGGAAAATATTTGCTGTAAAGAGACACACCCCTGAGTTGTTGTGCAATAAACTCGTTTATATCGCGCGTAGTAAACTTTGTAACTATTTTCGATTCGGGATTACGCACTAAACTCAATTATCTATTAAATTTTATTTTGTGCTGCCGCTCAGAATTGAGTTTGAATTTTGATAACGCATGATAATGTTTTCGCAATTAATTCAAGCGAAGAGAGTCATTATAATTCCCATAAATATATAACAACAATTTTCATACATTCTTTTATCGAACGAGTAAAAATGTTTCATAACCATGTCTATTTTCATGTTTATTTACTTTACGATAAAGGTAAAATGAAGTTTGGAGAAAATTTGAATTGCAAAGAATCGTCTCGGGGGCTGCGCATTTTTCCCCTACTGAATCTAACTTTGGTAACAAAGCTGCTTCGAAATAAAACATTTCACGAGAAACTGTTTTTTCTATTTATTCTCGCCATTTCACATTCCTTGATAAAATGATTTGATGACCTAAAACTCTATAATGAACATTGTGGAATGAAACGAAAAGTCTTTCTGTCATATGATGTATTCCCGTGACATATGGAAATTGATTTTTCCGACGCTGACGTACATTGATCAATTAGTATCACTCTTTTAATTACTAGATATGTTTTTTTCATTTTCATTTTAATTAATAAATATTTAAACAATTAAAAAATAATAATTGTATTATTTTTTATACTTTAATATATTTTTTACTAACATACTAAACGTATAGAAAAAGTTGACACACTTTTAAAGATAACAAATATGTAACTAATAAATAAAGCTACAATTAAAATTACGTTATCGCAGTTGTTATATCAAATTAGTAATTAGTTTGTTTCGTGACATGGACTTGCCACTGTTTAACTGCAGATAACGCGGAAAATGCCCGTGAAGATGAATGCACGTCTGAAAGTGTAAGTGCTGAGCATGTAGCCACTTATTAGATATCGACGTTAATGTCTGTCACAAGTAATTGCACTAGGGAAATGGAAATATCATTAGAGATGACGTAGGATAACCACTGTGTTATCTTTAGTGTTTCCCAATTTAATTGCTCTATTTTTCACTTTTATAATCATAATAAACATGTTTTTGAAATAATTACAAGCATATTATTCATACTATATAGTATTTTTTGCACTAAACGTATTTTTTGTTGCTGAAATTACACATTCATAAATGTTACTTGTAATTGACGTTACGAACTTTTTTCTTATAATAAGATTTCATTTTGCACGACAATTTGCGAAAAGTAAAGTGATGTTTTAATAAAATGTAGAATTGTAATTTTAACACATTACACTCTCATTTATGTCATATCAATAGTAACATAATTTCGACTTTAGTCGTATCTGACCTGGCCGCCCTATTTCTACTTTTTCCCCTTTTTTTTTGTCTCGCACTCTTATCAAGATTTGTCTGCATTATCGTTTTTCCTTGTCAACATATTTCGAAAACGTACGGACATAAACCTTTCTCGGAGGATTATGAATACCATTCGATTTAGCGGACGGAACGAGAACTTTTTGTTGAAAACATGGAAAATCGCGTGCATGACGAAAACTAAGGAGAATATTTCTTATGTTGAAGAGATTCTTGAAGGAGTGTTACTAAAGACAGTTTTCTGCGGCTTGACCACTTCTGATTTTGTCCACAAATCCTTGAGAAACCGCAGATTTTCGAGAGAAAACAAACACGAAGTGTCCGACGAGCAACTTTCCACTTATTGAATATAAATTCACGTATAAAGTGTTGTTCGTAAAACTAGTATTAAGAGCACGAGAATGTAGTTCAACGAAATGACCGGTTTGCATTTTACCAATTTTGGTTTACGAGTTCACAACTCGTCCGTTCTTCGTTTTCCAAAAGTATTCGAAACCATAATTTAGGAGAAAATAAAAAACTTATATATATATATATATATATATATATATATATATGTAAGTTTTAAATATAATTATACATTTTATGATTTCAATTTTGTTTTAAGTTTTCGTTAGATTATATTTATTGAGCAATAAAGTTTGTAATAATACGGTGTAACTGAACATTAGGAAAGATAGTAAACATATAGTAAATGATGATAAAAAAATATATTGTCACGGCACGAAATATTTACACTTTTGAATTACATTTTAATTATATGCAAAAATAGTTAAATTATTCTCGAAGAAAATTCTAACAATCTTATAAAAGTGTACACAGTTCTGTGTACCACGTGTTTTATTTTGTGATACAAAAGAAGTAAGAGGGAAGATTATACATTAGAAATGAAGCTTCTGAGAGAACATTTTGTGTAGGATTTTTTTTGTTTGTAAATTATACACGCTTAGGTTTAGAATAAAGCGAAACAAGCTAAATGTATTTCATAATTGAAGCTGCGGTTGAAAACGAAGTACATAAATCATTTTAAATGAATGTCCCTAGAGTCTTTTTTCAAGCTCTCATTTGTCGTACGCTACATTAATTGAACATTCCTGAATAATTAGATTCAAATTTAATTACTTATAATGTATATTTTACTTTTTAACATAATTTATATATCATTTTTTAAAAGTTTAACACAAACAAAAATTATGCATAACAAAATAAAAATAAAACTTTATCCTATCAATCAGTTTGAAAATTTTCTATTATATCCCAATTATGCAGATCTGTAACCAAACTTAAATTTCGTCGAAACGTTGTTTCGTTGAGGATTTATATTGAGTTTAATGGTGAAATAAGAAGCAATAGCGATAACGACATATCGCACAGCGTGTTTTTTTTTCGTTTGAATGTTGAAGCTCTGTATGCGTAAGGTATCGCCTGGTGCTTTTCGAATTCAGAAACACTTGAAAGATAGAAGTGACACGAATAAAAGTAATGTCACTTGTATGTTGCGATCCTATCCGTCCCGTGTTCCAATGTGTTACTAGATGACTCGCGAATTCGATTCAAAGCAGTCGACATTGCTTCTGGTTACGATCGATAGTCACGAAAATATATCCCGGGTATACCATCGACAGCTAAAGATAAGGTCTCTCGAGCACTCGGATCAGTTTGAAGCCAGTAATGCGCTAGATGCATATGACACTCGCCACATTGAATATAGCCAGACCACAGTCTGTTACTACTACTTGCATTTTGCTGTCTCGATAGAATCGTTTCAACTATCAAAGTCATGGAAATTGATTCCGATTTCTTGTTGGAAGGGATGAAGAGGCAGTTTGATTTTCAATGTATAATGTGTATAATATATAATGTATAAATGAGTATTCAAGATATAAATGTATAAGAACTAAAAAATGGACTTTTATTAGATTTCAAAAATATTATAATAGTTGTAAACACTTTTATATCGTGAGTAATTTTAAAATATTGCATTCGAACGATCCTTCTTTTTATATTATACTTTTTTTATTAATCGAGAGTTTCTGTTTTAATCAATGACAAGAACGGAAAATCTTTTTACAACTTTCTGTGCTTGTAGCTACGATCGAAGTTTGCAAGGTATATTTATATCATTTAAAAATTTTAAAAATATTTTCTCGAATAACATTTTTATGTATACGTATATATTTTTCCAGTAAAAAAATGGCCAATCAGAGATATGCTAACATACGTTAAGGAATTCTTTGCAAATTAATTTGAAAGGAAAGAAGAAAAAAAGAAACGAACTCTGTAAGAATTCTGTAGTAAACACTTTAAAAAGAAAAAAAGATGTTTCTTCAGACTTAGAAAAGCACCAAAAGGTTTTGCTTATTGTTAGATCGAAGAAAAGTGCGATTGCAATAATGCAAAAATGGTATTTTTCAGGTACAAAAGTCACTTATTATTTGTCGTACAAACGTGGCGTAGGATATAAATGGCGAAGTACGATCGTTATTGGCAATAACGAGAACGATCGGCTTGCCATATTAATTCCACTCTAAATGACTGTCCCGACGATAAATGGAAACATTGCGAAAATATTGGTTGCTCGAGCTGCAGCTGTCGCCCGAGAGGGGTTAGATGTCGCTCGTTTTCTGATGCAGGGAGGGAGGAAAAGAGTAACCAAGAGCATGAGGTAATTGAAATAGCGATCGTTTCAACTTGTCACGAATCGTCCAAAGTTCATAGGATTTGCGAAATTGTTCGGTTTCATCACCAGCGTGAAATTCAACTGACTTCATTTGGTGACGTTTTTTTGAGTAAGCATTGCTAATCATATTTGAATATAAGCATCGCAAGAATAAGTCTTATTATTCGAGCGAAAATATCAAATAATGCTTTTCATTCATACAATTCTAATTCTAGCGGCATTTAACGGAATTTATTTTGCGTTATACATTCTTAATTTCAAATTTAGTGATTGAATATAATAATATATATTATGTAATAATAAGTTTAATTACAATAATAAAATCTATGAAAAAAAATATTTTATATTAACATTACAATTGTATTCTACAAATTGGTTTGTGTATTATTAGGATTAATTAGTTTAATAAAATGACGTAAGTATGGACAATGTTAACATTCAAATTGTCATGTAATAGAATAACAATAATTACAGATACATGGTTATAATTTTGATAGCATTAATTTGCGTTATGCTAGTTTTCGATGATTGAGGTCTTTGATCACTCAAATATAACATCCATTGTTCTATTTCAAACTAACTAATTGTGAAATTATCGTTAGATGGATATTAATGTATTGTCTTGAATATTTAAATAACTATACTATAACTGTAATATAACTACATATACAACTATATATAACTATAATAATAACATAACTATAACTGTACAGTATTTTTATTTCATATTTTGTGTAATGAATTAACTTTATTAAGCAAAACAATGCGATAGAATGTTAAAATATTCATTTTTTCATAATGATACAAATGAACTGATAATTTCAATTCAAACTTTATATAATTTCATATTAATTATGTTTCATGTAATCTTTTTTTAATAATTTTTTATTGAAAATAATTTTGTTTTTATTTGAAAATAATTCAAAAGGCTAATCGATTTTATCATTAATTATTATTGTATTGTCCAAGCCAATGATTAAATTAAGCTACATTATTCTCTTTATAAATTAATTAAAAATTAAAAATGAACAAATAGTATTTAACAGAGTCAAATCGGCAATTTCTCCCTAGTTGAGGACGATATTTGTTCTCACCAGTGTATCGAAAAGGACTTTTCTTCCTCGAAAAGTGGGATAAAAGTGGCACTTTCCCTCCTGAGGGATGGAATGTAACTATAGTGATAGAAAGTAACTATAGTGATGGAAAGTAATTATAAATTATAATGAAAGTAACTAGTTATAAAAATTTTGTTTCACTTATTTAAGTTATACAAACTTTCCCTCCCGAAGGAGAGAAAGTGCCACTTTCGTCCCACTTTTGAAGGAAGAAAAGACGTGCTTTCGATACATGTTTGAGAAAAAATAATATTCTTTTATAAGAGAGATGATTTTAAAACTGCAAAATTAACACATAGTACAAATTGAAAGTTCGAAAAATATATAGAAATAAATGATTATTTTATTTTTATTCTTTCTGTAATTAAAAAGCAACATAATGTATTTTAGGAAATATTATATTGCGAGCAAGTTCCATTGTGGTAAAATTTGTTTCGGCAACGTTGTCGTTGCTGCAGGCGTTTGCGCACTCAAATCTAATAAAAACGGCATTCAAGAGCGACAGTATAAAACATCGTAATGAAGCAATTTTTTGGAGCGCACCGGAAACAATGTAATTCGGAAGTGAAGAGTGACGCGCACGGAAGAATGCGACGAAGAAAGCGTGGTGCAAATTAGCCGATCCCGTTTTCCGCGCCTAAAAGGGTTGGTTCTCTTAACGAAGAAACTAATTACGTAGAAAGTGGGATCGGTACGGGAATAGCAAAAAGTGTCCTGAGAGAGAGTGAGATAAAGACAAGGATAAAATAAGAGAAATGAAGTTGAGAGAAAAATAGGCAACCCGGCCTTCAGATAAATGGCCGAAGTAATCGAAGAATTAAGGCAGCCGCGACGACGAAAAAGCTCATTTACTCGGTGGCAAATTTCGTCTTGCGGACGAAACTTCTTCAAGTTTAAACAATTAATATAATCCATAGTTCGCGTTTTCGCAAGCTCTTGTTTCTAATTAAAACAATTATAACGAGTCCAAACCGGTTTGGCTTCACAAGACAAAGAACTTGTCGACAATGTAAGCAAAATATAATTGAATCCAGCGACAATATCAATAGCTATTTTACCAAGCAATCGATTCAGTTGTACTTAAAAAGAATCGTTTCATACCTTTTATTATAATTATTTATTGAAAGAAATTTTCAATAATTCATTCAGTCAATTTGATATAATTTTTTTCATTAGAACTAAAGTTTAATTGGTTTATCTGGAATGGTTTATCGTATTGTTGGAATCAATATTGAATTATCTTATTCCTGTTAATAAAAATTATGTCAATTGTACTGTCTATAGCGTCAAAGACACATTAAAATATTTATAATTAATAATTCACAAAATTACATTATTATAATTTAAACAGTATTTGTTGGAGTTTGATAAGTTTTAAACGCAAATTTCTATTAAATATTAAATGAAAATATTTTGATTCGTTCGTGCATATAAATAATGATTGAATTCATACTACCAAATTGTCTCGTAATTTTCGAGGCAGATATCGATTAACGTCCGTTAAGAGCCATTTATTTTACATTATTCATTACGAATGCTTCGGCGTACTTTGTTGACCGCGTTCAATACCGTCGGAGATGCTGTGCTTTTGTTATTTCGTTATTCGCTGCTATACGCGTGACATAATGATGGAATGAAAATTTAGCATTTTCATTTGGCAATTGATTTTCCGATTCTCTCACAAAATTATATGATTTATTGTGAAATTTTAAGCGTGTGCATAATGATAGATTAAACTAATTATTGTGCAGGTTTTCATTCAACTTTGTTGAATGTAACATTTCAGTACATTTATTTAATTTCAAAATGTATTTTAAACATTTGTTTTATTATAAAGCCACATCGTTTTTTAAATTGCAGTATGCTAGCATTGAAGGAAAATATATTTTGTCTTTTTAATACCAACACTTTGGCAACATCATAATCAAATTATTATGTGAAAAACAGTAATAAATGAAAATACCGAGGAAATATTACAATGTTGAAATCTCGTTCTATTAACATTCTTACGAGAAATTACGAAGTTTTCTGCTTGGCCTCCGCACATTTCGCGCAGAATAATTGATTATGCAAAGTGGTTCACGAAGCGTTTTGATCTGAAAATTTCTAGATTAAAGAATTAAACATTTGGTTAAAGTAGATAATGCAATGAAACAACGTTTTTTACTTGATTAATACGTAACTTTATAAAATAATTGGTAATCGATTGATCATATAAACTGACATATTTAATTCATTATTAATATCAAAAGTGTTCATTAATAATTTTAAATGAGTCCTGAATCAGTTATAAGAATATACGAATGTATGCAAAGTTTACAGGATCATTTGACTGTGCATTAAAGTAATATTAATTTATCATAATTAAATAACTAAAAAATATCTACTGTATTAAAATATTAAAAAGTTAAATGAAATATTGTAATTTATTATATAATTTGGAATAATGATAATCAATCATTATTACAGATTGTATGAGGAGTAATTATTATGAATCATTCAGTAGTTGATGAGTTTATGAGCATCACTGATGTTTGCATTACAGATTATGATGAAAATTCATAGAATCATGAATGACTGCGATGGCATATTAGATTATTTATTAATAAAATTGCAGAGTCTCTGGAAATCGTATAATATCAGTACAATTACATTTTATTTATTACGATCTTTTTTTGTGATAACTACTTTGATAATACCAAAATAATTCATCCGCAATAATACGAAAAAGTGATCCCAAAAGTCTATTAATACTTTCGGAACATGTATTAAGTTGATGAAATTAAAAATCAAGTCTAATGAATTTACTTCATGAAAACTGCGAGCAAGATTATCGTGTTTCTTGAACGCTTAAACTTTCGTGTAATCTGCGGACAAAATTCAAGTACAGTAGTCTGATGATGTTTTTCCGAAGATACGCTTCGGAAGTTCTTTGTGGTGTGTTTTCGATAGAGTCTGGTCACAAATTGTGGAGCGATAAACCTTTCGTCAAACACTGCTCCGTGAACTTTGCACCTGATACTACTTTGTTTAGCAGAGTACCGAAGTTCTGTAAGCGTGTACAATTTCCCAAGGGTGCCAATCACTTGGCTATAGAGGACCTCAAACAGTTTGTAGACATTTTCTTTCCTTTGAATTTCAAATGCGCTTGAAAACGCTGAGCTTGAAAGAAAACTGGTATGGATCTTTTAAGCAAAAAGGCTGTATAAACTTTTTACGTATAATCACATATAATACCACATATATGGTGTTGATATTAATGATCCAATGATCTTTATTTAATACATTTAATAATCTTAATTCAATAAATTATTAAATTTGTTTTTTTTTTACTTTCAAATAGCAGAATTCACTTCCCATTATTTGTGCATGAACAATTTAATACTTGCATTTTTTTAATCACTTTTATTTTTTTTATTTTCACATAGCATTAATCAAAACATATGCCCGAAACTTTCGGAGCAAAACCGCTTCCGAATTCATCATCGTTGATATTACGATAAATAATAACAATGCCGTAATGAAGTTTACGTTAAACGCACAACGTGGCTTTCAAAATCGCAGATGTTGTAAATGAGATATTCGCGTTTGTCATTGAGTTGTTGTATAGTTGAAATGTTGTGTTACGGTAACGTGTGGTAGTAAGTTCTCGTTAATATCAAATGCCTCGAGTCATTAGACCTAATAGGTTTGCCGTTGTGTGCTTTACCTCTTCAAGCGTGAGAGCTGATATGTGTGGTTGCTATGTACATAGGCGTTGTATTCTTATAGAATAAGCTTCTTCTTATGGGAGCAACTAATAAAATCATGATATATATTTCACGCAATATATCCTTCTTTACAGGATAACATCGCTGTAAATTGTCTAGCAATGTTTTTGCAGATAAATTATTGCTACTTTACAATGGGCTTGAGAGAAAAAAAGACAACAACTTCTTTAATGAAGCATTATTATGATTATTTGATTTACGATATTATTTTTATAAATCGCTTGCTTTTCGGATGTGGCGAGCGAGGCGAAGATAGAGTATTTTTTGTACCCAACTTACACGGTATTATTGTTTTACTACTTGTCAAATAAATATGCAAATTCTTATTTAACAGCATTTATCATAAATTTTCAAAAGTAGTATTTTTAAATGAGATGAATTATATTTTTAATATCATACTGTACTGTTTAATTAAAGTATATGTACATTTCATATATGTTTAATATAAGTTCGTTTGAAATTTTAAGTAAACTTATTAAATGATATTGATATTTAATTTTATTCTAATTTGCTACGACGCAATGTTTGAGTTTCTTTTTCTAGATTCGTTGATAATATTTTAATATGAATTTACCGATATGCATAAAAGGAATTTTAATATCATTTTACATATTTCCCGCACCTTATTTCATGGGATATTAAATTGAACAATTCATTACAATATTGCAGATTTATTTGTTTCATAACATTACTTAGATTAAAAGTAGGGATTCAAATAGGAAACTAATAAAATAAAAAGAATATTTTATAATAAAAATGGAATTTTTCCAACAAAATTAAAATAAGTAAAAATTAGCAATTCAATAGCAATCTTAAGTTGTCAAAAATTTCATAAACACTACTTCAAGATTCTCAGGACAAACCAGAATGAGAATTATTAAAGGGCTAGTGCATTGGTGTCATAAATCTTTTCAATATCAAAATCAGAATGCCGCACTCGGTATTCTTTTCTTTCCAGTATTGACAGATGGAGCATTACGAAGTACATTGGTCGACGTTGTAAAGCTTTGAGCACGTAAGCTATATCATTAAAGCTAACGTTGTATCGATAACGATTGATAGTGACGTCCAAGTGATTCCCGTCTATTTTATATACAGTAGTGGAGTATGTTTGTGTACATCACAGCGATAGCACGCAAATAAATACATCGCCTGCTTTGTACATTGAATGAGAAATTTATCAAAGGCCGATTTATTCGCTTGGATTTGTTATTATGGTGAATTATGCTTTAGTACATTAAAAGCATCGGCAAGGCCGTGTCACATTTATCTATAATTGAATTTCATTTCGTCAAAGTGACGGACATGAAGATTCATGAAAGCATCTGCTTTTTTTCGGTTTTCAACAACAATTTTTCCTCAACAACAACACTCGAGTTTGACTGTTTTTATTTATCAGTGTTATCACATTATATCCGATTTTTATTTATCATATTTTTTATTGCACTCCGATTGTATTATTTGTATGTTTTAATAATAAATGAATTTTTATGTTTGAATGGATATTGATAACTTATTCGTTTAAAATAATATAATTAAAATATTTTCATTATTTACAGTAGAATAAAAGATCTTTTTTTTAATTCCTGATTCATTATGCGTTACTTAAACGTTACTTGTCACGCGTAAAGCAACGTGAAAAAGCGAACGAGTTTGTGCTGCTTTTAGAGGATTCTACATTCATTTCGTATTCAAGTCTGAGTTAATCTGCGTTAATACGTCGTCGGTTAACGCGGATCACTGTAATTACAATGTGAAAATATGTCTTTACGTGATTGTTCTGTAAAAGAACATGTCTCGTTACTCAATATGGACAATTTTATTAGAAAAGATATTACGAGCATAGACGATAAAATGCGATACTAAAAGTTTTTACTATTTTTTTATTACAGAAGAGTTCTGATTGTATTATTAAAAATGGTATATTTTTAACGGTTTCATTTTTTTATTTATACCTTTAGTTTGAAAGATTAATGTTTGTCTTCTTGATAAAAATATATGTTTATAAATGACAATAAAAAAAAGAAAATCTGGCAGATACATTTTCTTATCTGCTCACATAGTTTAGATATGCACAAAGATGTAAGGTTAAAAGTAGAAGTTATAAACGTTATAATGATGAAGGATCGTGATTTAATCTGTACTAATTACATTTACTACGCATAAAGTGGCATTTGTGAAGATGACAACCTAAATTCCTTTCTTATAATGAAATATTTTTTGTTCTTTTGGCAGTAAGAAATTCTTGTAAATTATTTTCAGTCCATTAACTATAAAATTATTCTTATTAATAATTATGACTTTACTTTTAAAAAGGTCAGCGTAAAATTAAAACAAAATGAAAAATAAATATTATTAATTATTACGTTCGCAATTTTAAACTTTATCAATTTATTTCGATTATTTTTTTCTTTATTTACTTTTAGAAATATTTTTTAAACATATTTTTTTTCTCATTATTATCTAATTATGTTCTATACATTAAATCAGATAAATTTTAGCAATATTTAATTTTACTCATCAATATATTAAATGAGTGAAAAAGAATGAATCTATATAAAAGAAGCCTATGATTTATGCCTCATTTAAAGTCACATTGTGTCCTGCTCTTTTGTACGCCACTTTGTATATTGAGAAGAAAAAATTGTTACCATTCGATGTGGTTTCTTTTCTTGCAGTTTGTAACTGAAAATGGAACGATAAGTTCGCTCGTACTTTTGTCGCTTCTACGAAATTATATCGTATATATGTCTCTGTACGGCAACTCGATAATACGCTTTCTTATCACAACGGCGCGCCACTTTTATGAACTTGAATGATTGCCGCAAATAATGAAAAGCTCGGCTCTTTAAGAGCCAAATATTGACCATTTTCTTCGTCACTTAAATTCCCGCGTTTCTTGTGTTTAGCAAGCTAACAAATGTTATGATTTCCTGTAATTTCGTGCAGTTTTTCACATTTTTTTTCAATTTCGAAATTTAATAAAAGTCAAAATTGTTGTTAGAGTTCATTCAATGTTATTTTTTATACTATGTCATTATTTATATATAATAACTTGTAATAAAAGGTATTAAATATCTCATATATTAAATAACATTAATAATATTAAAAGTAATAAAATAACAAAATATATAATACATTTACGAGAGCTACTTTCAAAAATGTGTTTGGAAGTAAAATGTATAATATTTTTCGTAAAAAATTTGATATTATTTGAATGTATTTACTGAATTTTTCCACCGTTAATATGTTCAAATTTATGACAATATTTACTTTGACTTTTTATTTATGCTACAACATTATTAAATGGACATTTAACTTGGAACTGAGGTAATAAAAAATAAATGAAGATATTTATTCATTGTAACGTACTAATTAAAATTGACATCCACATCAACGTACCCAAAATATTGTTTCACGTATAAGAAGTGATTGAAAGTTTGTTTTCAGATCACGTATTCTTGAAGGAAATATGAGATTTTATATTGTTCGACTGGTGCAGAAAAATATATCCCGTCTTTCTTTAATTCGAAACCTTATATGAATTATTCAGTCGCGGATTTTGAGTCGACGACGTTATGCAATTAATATTGCAGTACTTGTATGTGATGTCACTTACGGGTGTCGGTTCAAGTATCCACATCACTTACCTGAAATAAAAAAAAAGAAACTATTAATAAACACAAAATTGCTTTGAGTCACAATGCATTGTAATTGTATGATGTCATCAAATAATATTGAATTCACGTCAGTAACAAGGAGACACTTCTATATATCTAATGTTTAATTAGCATATCTACTTTAGTTAAATTCAACTGTTACATCTGTTTAAAAAAAATTATAAAGTTTTTAGTCGACAAGGTTGACTTTTATAGAAATTAACTTGGCAATGTACAACACTAAAGATTGTTATTATTACGCATTTGTTCATGAAGTATATGTTATTTAAAAATAATAGATCATATTAGATGAACATATTAAATGGACACAGAAAACATACATACATTTATATTACTATTATAATAGCACTCTGTTATATTGAATGCCAAAAATAAATTATTATATACATAAAATAATTATTTTATTTTTTAATTCATTTATTTATATTTTTTTATACTTTGCAATGTTTTATTAATTCTTTACTAAAAGGAATTAATAATTTTTATTTTGTATGTAACATATGTAATACAATAATCTAATAAAGTATATAATTTATACATCGATATTTAATTAAGCCTAACACTATCTAGTTCAAAAAATACCCAAGATTGTTTATCTTATTTTATAAAAAATAATTCTATCTTTTGCAATTCATTCTTAAATTACCTCGAGATATTAATGCTACGCTCCGCCTTAAGATCTTATGAAACCGAGTTACTTTTGAATATCAACATATACAGCATATTATCAAACTTATATTCGTATGTATGAAATAATACAAACACTCTTCATTAACATTGAAATGCATTTTTCATTATTTGTACAATAGTTGAAAGCTTGTCAAAATATCATCATGTTATCTTTCAATTTCTATCGAAAATGCACGTCACTCCAATATACACATCACAATACAACTTATTCTCCATCAACAACAACTTGGAAACTCAACTGCGAACTTGATTATTCGTGGACAAAATAATGTTACTCTCGAACCGTAGCTAAGTTTATTTATTTTCAAGACACGTTTACACAATGACGCAATTTCGATTAATCTATCTTGCATTAATCTTTCAGGATAGTCGCGAATTCAGTAGTGTCAGCTACACTGTGGCGAGACCGCAGAGTGAGTCGAATTTGGTTGACGCGACCGCAGTTCCGACGAAGTCGACTCTACTCTGTTGATAGACATTCAAATCGAACAAGCAAACAGGCTGCCGGTTTAACGCCGTAGCTTCCTTTCAGCCACAAGCTATTGCCGCCTTGTGAGTCACGAGTGACACGCCGTGCGAACGCGTCACGTTATTACGAATTGAAACGTCTCCGTGCGCGCACACTACTGACTAGGACGCTAACCCTGGAAAAGATCCCTGATAAGTCATTCTGAGAGTAAACACAGGTATTGTTAGACGAATGCACAATTTGCATTGCACAAAATAACAGATTATTTCGTAAGTTAGCTGAATACGCAAAATGCATAGTTCCACTGCAATAAGGTAAAACCAATAACGATGAGGTCACGATTGTGAATTATTTTCAACAAGTTTGATATATCCAACACGAACGAATACATAATTTCCGCCTTAGGTGACATACATCTTATCATCCCTAGAAAGTGGGACAAACGTGACGCTTTTTGTCTCTATGAAAAAAATACTTTTTTCCGTTTATGAAAAAAGGTAAAGAGAAAAATAAAGGATTCAAAGGCAGTTTTAAACCACGAGGCTGTCTGAGATAGTTGTTACCAATATTCTATTTTGCTCTTCTGAAAGGGAGACAGTGTTTTCTGCCTGCTTGAAGCAATAAAATTAGTATTTACTGAAATGTAAGCAGCTCCGCGGAGTTGTAAAATGGATATTTTTTCTTGAAATACGGAAATTGTTACTTTTTCCGTTAAAGTATAAATTATATATTGTTTTTTGTCGGTTTATACATAACTATTTTCTTCTTGTTAAATTAGTTGGATTTGTATTAGCAATCCACGTAATGCAAAAATGTATAATTTCATAGTGAAGTAATTATCTATTTACTTTGAACGTAAAATTACACTTTAATCATTTATTTTACATTAAGGAAATTGGTATAAAATAATATACCATTACATGACATGCAAAGCATTATTAGTCATTTTGTTGATGAGTTTTCTATGACCATCATTTCATTGTGTTTTAACAAATGAAATGCATTTTTAATTAAACAAGTATCAATTATTCCATATTATAGAAAATACAAATGGAATATAGCCAAACTTTTTACATTCACGTCAATAATTTGCACGTAATTGAAATACTATTAAACAAAATATAATAATAATATCCATTTTAGCTTTAAGTACTACCTTAACTTATTTATCTCGATATGAATGAAGATCAAATTGAATGAAATTAGTAGTAACTGTTTTCAATGTCAACATAATGTGATAGATGTTTTCAACATCCTAGTTGAATGATTTTTCCTGGAGATAAAGTCACATTGTTTTGTGACCATAAACCATATTTCCTTTAATTCATATATATTTAAATTAAAAATATATCAAATTATCTAATTCCGTCAATTTAAAATTTCCCAAATATTATGCAATCTCTTGTGCAATAGACAGATCAATATCAAGTTCATACAAAAGTAACACAATTATTTTTAATTTCATTTTTTTTAAATATCTTATGAAAAACATTCTATGTCGTTTCAGAAAAATATTTGCTAAGTAAAATTTGTATTCCAATTAACTTGTATATTACATATATGTAATTATATTGTTAATATTTATTTTGGATAGATCTTTATCTATCTATTATAAATGATCCTATAACGGAATTGAGTAAGTATTTTAAATGGCAAGACTTATTGCAAGAGACAAAATGTTTCGATGCATTTGTCACGACATTAGCAGTATTTCAACGTATTTTAATGTTTAATTATATGTGTAATGAATAATTAATTTAGCTAATGTAACTGCAATTACTTTCTACTGCTGCTTCCCATTTTTACCGTTTCAATATTTTAATTGGGACAAAGCCAAATGTGTATTATGCATGGCACTTTTATCTATAACCAGGTATATTATAAAGCAGACAAGTTAAATTATATCAAGTTTTATTTAAGTCTTTAAATAAATTCAATTTGCAAATTTAATTTATTTTCTACAGACAGAATAATTATTTTCCGATATATATACATAAAGATAAATTTGATTGAAAATAACTTAACTTATTTTATAGCCAGTGGGTTATTTGCACTAATCTCTTGCAAAATACTGAATGAATTGTATATAACAATGTAAAAATAAATGTTTTTTTTTAATATCACAATATACGATTCATTATAGTAACTATACTTTTGAATTATAGGTACTATATTCCTATTATTTCGCTTGAAGCAAACATTGTTTAAACATTTAATTAATTTTTAAAAAAGCAATGTAAAAATATTTATAATTAGGTTAATGTAATTACTCGCTCGTATAAAATAAAAATCCTTTAATCTGCAAATGTTTATATACAAAAATAAAAAGAAACAATACAAAGTACATAAATGCAATTATTGCAGTAATTATATTAACATAAAATATTATGTTATACATAAAATAAAGACATACGAACATAAAAAGAGTAAGTGCAATAATAACTAATAAAAATTAATAAAGTAACTTAAAACAGGTAAATTATGCAAAAAAGTCACATTAAATTTAACGTTACAGCTAACGGCGAGTCAACGGAACTTTAAAGCTAGACATTCTTGCACGTATGCTGCACCACGTGGTTCCAATGAGTATACGAAAGATTAAGTTCCCCTTGCTTTAATTGGTCATTGACCTATTTATATTCAAAAACAATTTATCGACGTGCTTGCAGGGAAATTAAACGCTACCGTTATAATGGAGAATTAAAAATTGTGATCTTACTCTCGACACCTGACTACACTTCCGTCCTCTAATTTCACCAGAATGCGAAGCACTATTGTTCATAAATGTTACAATACAAAATTTATTACGAAATTTTGACTCGCCGACATTTTCATTTGGCTTAGAAAATCGTGCAGCTGTCATGAAATATACATTACGATAGAAAAACGCGTCGTAAAAATAACGTAACTTTGTGACAATTTAGCACAAAGCAATTAACATTTACTTTATGCTTAAAATCGAACGTAAGATAAAATAAAATCAATAGCGTGTATTTTTTAGAACAACTTGAAAATGTAACTACCTTTTATAAACTTCAATCAGTCCATATCAGATAAGGAGTAAATGTATTTTCTTACTTTAAAATGATAGATGCAAGATTTAATATTTCCAGTCACGAAAACAATGCCAATGTTGATAGGAAATACAACAAACACGTGACACCATTGTGAAAATACGATAAAGAGCAATAATGAGTTGGAATTGAACTATGCTTGTAATGTTTACAAGGTTGTTCTGACAGTTATAAAGATGCGCCACAAAGTTTGCACGGTACGACAAGTGTAATAGTTTACATTCTTTCTATACAAGTGCATGTAGTACAAACTTCTATTCAGTATTTATGACAATAAAACACAGAAAATGTATTAAAAAATGATTATTAAACACCTTTACGACATTCTTTTTATTATTATTTATCGAGGCAATAGGAAATATTTATTCCCATTATCAAAATTCAAGTTTACAAAGTAATTTTGAAATAACTTAGAAAAGAGATTTTTTTCTCCGTATACTAACGAGGCTAAACATTGTAAACTTTCAAGAGTTTAAGACGAATTATGCCATTTTTTACGTCCAAGTTTTCGTTGATAAACTTTATAGAAACGAAATATATATCACATTGCATTATTACACTATGTCATTTCGGAACATGGCATCTCAGCTAGTCAAAGTGACCCAAACTTGTGTAATAAATATAATCACCGGTATTGTGGTTTCTCATCTTTGTAACAATGTATATAGAAAGTGAGGACTAGTGTTACGAATTTTACTAACTTACTAACGTGAACTATACGGTTTTCCTAAAACTCGCATAATCAAATTTCGACTATGTACAATGTATTTTGTAATAATCGACTATCACATGAAGACTAGTTAATTTTAGTATTAATATTTAATATATAAAGTTATTATAGTAAACAATAATTAGACAAAAAGTGTGCAAATTTTACTTTATACTTTTGTATATTAACAATAATAATTTTAAATATAAATGAAGCATACTTTTAAAATAATAGAAAAGTCTTTTTTATGATTATTTTCATTTAATTTTAAGACAAATGTACGGGAAGATTATGAAACTTAATTTAAAATAAATATACGCCTGATATAAGAGAATTCCTCTGAATTCCAGAGGAATTTTCTTATGTCAAGTGAAGTTTATGAAATGCATACATCTGTGATGATATTAGCCATATATATTATTATCTCGTAAAATGCATTAGATGGAGGTACCTTGGCACTTTCAAAATAATTTTCACGAAAATACCGCGCACGTGTGCATCAAGTGCACAATTTTGTTAGGGAAATAATATTACCAAGCTGATAAAACTTGTATTTATCGCGTACACGTATGCGTGCAACATTATATGCGTACCGCGGTTATCACCACAATTATGCTGTATGAAAATTGCTGATTCAATGATAACGTCTTTTCTCGACGAACGAAATATGTGATAATTTATTGCACAAAATGAACATTCGTATTTGTAATTGCTATGCTTATAAGAAAACAGCTTCCATTCAAATATTATCTTTAATTTTAATTTTGCTTTGTTATATAATTCTATTGTTACAGTTATTTCAAAATATTAATCCGATTAATCAATACAGATTAATCAAGATATTAATTTCTTCAATTTGAAGTTATTGTTAATAAATAAAAATGAACGTTATATCTATAATGTTGCTTTATATTTCCTATTTGAATTTCTAAATGAGATTTGCCCATGTAAGATTTAAACTGAGGTTTTCACAGTCGATACACTGTTACACACTTGGGACTCTTTTTTTATGAGATTATCTACACAAACCTGAACGAGAGAAATGGATGCGACAAAATTGTTTACGACTGCTTTGAGCTTAAGCAGCATCCCGATGCGTGTCGGATACCGCTGTGGTGCTGATCGATATCCAGTATACATTAGGTATCAGGTGTGTATTCAAACAGTGCTTAGGGCGCAATGCTAGTCTCAGCTTCTCTGTTTTCATAAGTGATTTACGAATGAATTTTCAACTTAAATTCATGTTTGAATTATGAACTGACTGGATTAATAATCTCCAACTTAATAATTAATTGGTATATAGCAATCCGTTACACGCTCTGATATTATAACTAAATTTTACTATAAATTTAACAATATAGACTTATAAAAACGACTTTTAAAATGTTTCTAATACATTTATAGTAAAATTTTACTATAAATAATATTATAATTTCTTTCAATACAGTATATTTTATAATAAATATTCAATTTCTTACCATAAATTAAAGTAATTCGTTTTATAGGTTATTCTTAAAAGTAAAGATTAACAAAATAAAAGTAAAATTAAATATTTTTCAGCTTGAGTGTAGTGTACAATATTTATGTATAATACTATTCTAGATAATGATGAATACATTGTTTAAAATAGGAACGATTGTTAGAAATGTTTGAATTTACAATCCAAGGACTAAATATTCATGATTAATGACGGACATTTTTATCCGTAATTAATGTGAAAACTTTATTAAAGTCATAAAAAAAGTTGTGCGATTTTTATTATCAGTATTTAATAGGGAAAAAAGAAAAGATTTTTTTGTAATGTGGTGCACGTATATACATTTGTAAATTCCCATCTGAAAGATAAATCTATAAAATGTGCTTTTGACAGAAAGTCTTAAATTTGTCCATTGATCACACTGACACCATTTTTATATATTTAATTTATTTTTTGCTGTAAAAAAGTGTTAGACTATGTTTCTACTTTACAAAAGTAGAAATCTTTATTTAACATAGAATTTTTATATCATTTAATAATAAAGAACTTATTTTTTGATGAATTTCAAATTTAAGCTCAAGCTTTTATTTCATTTCAATAATCTACGTTGAATATCAATCGCCACGATTGTACATGACACATGCATATTTGCGAATAATCACGCCCGTCATATTTATCAAAATATTCATAAATGATAGATGAAGATTATTCATTTTATTTCGTGATATTATACCTATTGGTTAATTGTTCATAGAACTTATAGAGATTTATTTAACATTCAATTTCCATATATGATAAAAGTATTTTCTAAATAAATTCTTCTGCAATATAATGATATAACTCTCATTTCATCGTTTCATAAATTGATGTACTTCAAATTTACATTTTGCAAGACCTATATCGACGTATTTTTTTTTTTTTGAAATTGCATGATCATGTCGTATTCGCATTACACCACCCAGAGAGGGATTTCCTAATTTGCATGTTAAATCAGTAGCAAGCCGTAGTCTTGCGTAATCGGTAGTACGAAATGTAGATCAGTAACAGCAATTCTATTGACGCAAAGATCAATGCAACACACGTTCGGGGACGAATACGACAACCCCACTATTGCGGAATATGCATTTATGTATTGTCATGTTGTTAATTAGAGCTCGCAGAAGAAAGTATGCAATTCGTATTGTATTGTGTTTCATTCTAATGAAACCAGATAAATCAGAATTTTATGAACTTTTAATAATTTCATCTGCGTTGCATCTGATTTCAGTTGCCTAGATTTGGAAATCCAGTTTTATATTTTCCATCTCGAAATAGGTAACGAAGAAAAGTAGGGAAAAGCAAGATGTTGGATATGTATGTGTCCTGTGCTTTTTACAAAGTGAAGAATTATGAATGAGGAAAAAATCCTATGCATTTGCGTATTTTGAAGTTGCGATTTTTAAGATAAAAATCAAATTATCGTAATTCAACAACAGATACAAACACTTTTATACTTTCTGTGAATTTAATTGTATTTCTTCACCTTTTCGAAATCACGTAACATATTTTGGCTATTTTATTCAATTTTTATTCACTTTAAATTTCATTAATCAAAATCATCAAAATAATTAATGTTCATTAATCATTTCATCAAAATATTCATCGATTCATTATTCAGTATTAACTGATTAATATCACCTAATTTTACTTAAATAATACATTTTTTTGGACTAATGTTGGAATAACATTTCGATAAAATGGCAGTAAATTTAGTATCTAAGTATATCTAGAGTGTAAGTGTGTTGGTTTTGATTTTTTCGAACGTTCATTTGTCACTTGTCCCAGTGGCCGAACAATGGATAAAGCGTCTAGGATTTCTCTCACTCTGTTTTCAGAAAATGAGGCCATTTTTTGACATACGAGATAAAATACTCTACTTGCAGAAGCATCGTGACAAATGATCGGTTCTTTCGCGGTCGAGGTAACGGGCGATGTATGGCAAGGGCGATTCGTATTCTGCGAACTTTGAGAATCCAAGTCAATAAGTCTTACATTGGAAGTTCTGTAAATGAAGATATCGCAAGCTCAGCCACTGCGTCGACGCAGCAGCGCTGCTACGGAGCTTACGTGCAAAGGATAGTCCATAATCCAGCGCGTCACCGCGGTTCCATGTCTTCGTTTGGGGCAGATACTTTGCGTCCGCTGCAGATTCAGCGCGATCTATAGAGTCTTTTTTTATTCTGATAGTCTTATGCTTCAACTTTAGTGATCTTTTCTTTTCTTAAATTGTTCGAATCATTATTCATGCGAATGTCTGATGTAAAAAATATAATCAACTGAGCAAAGTTTTTATCGGCTTCTTCAAAAGAGCTTTTAACAAAAATGACTAGACTGAATAGTGAAAAATGTTTAAAGTCAAGAAGCATTTCGGTAATGAAGAAAATTAATTGTATACGGCATAAAGTTTTTTTCGAAGTGACCCATTTCCGAGCCATTCTTTTGAAAAGAATGATAATTTATAAAAACTTTGGATGTTTTTCATTCATTTATTAGAACAATCATTAGATTCCCGTGCACATATTTCGTACATATTTTAATTATATGCATGGCAATTTATACAATATTAGGTAAAAAATACAGTTTAGTTAGGTCATTTGTTATTTTATATTAAGCAAAGTTTTGAAATATATGAATGGAATGAAAATAATAGTTATTATAGAGATTTCAAGTTTATTGAATTGAATTACCATTTTATGTGTACTTTCCATTAGAATCGAACAATCGTTATCAATTGTTAAAGCTAATTAAAAATATATTTTTATTTGAACAATCCAATTCTTATAACTTTTCATTCATTCGCGACATTAAGAAAGTTATCTTAAATCTAATAGTTATACGGGTACGGCCATGAATTCATTAAAAAACCAAGTTACACTTCTATTCAGCTGGAAATGAGATACTTGAAATAACGTAGCAAAATTACATAATTTGTTTCCTTTTGAAAAACATAAAATGTCGAGTGAATGTAGACGCAAGTAAGTAGTAATAGAAAGTTGGCGGCATTGTTCACCAAATCATGGACTCGAAAAATGGGGTTTCTTACATTCTTTATGGTGTTCTTATGAAATAATTCGGTTCTGCCAACAATAACTTTACTATGAAGATACTCTTGCGACAAATAAATTTTTTTTTCTTCTTCAGTTGTCAGATGCAAAAACCCGTAAAACTTTGTTTGACATAACATTGTCATTCATCTAGTGAAATTGATCGCGAATCGTTTTATCGCGCTTGTTTGTAGGTTCCGGTTGTCAAAGATATTTAACAAACTGTTGATTTCGAACAAACGAATTTTCAGAGCGATTTTGTATTGCACTTTGGTCGATCAGAACTTTTAAAAGCGTTCAAAATTTAAACCAAACTTTGCGCCCATACTGTGTTCAATTAAACGCGACCGGAAAATTACACGACTCCTCGGAGATTTATCTAACGCATTAGAAAATTTAATACAGTTCATTCGTTCGCTTAGAGTTTGTTCTGTTGCAAGTTAAATTTGTTCTACTGAAACCGCGAGTTACAATGAGTTGGATCAGGGAGTTGAACAAAATAGTCTGTCTGACCAATATGCTGAACTTAATCATGCTTGTTCGTTTCATTATGGGACTATTACAAAGGAACCGCATGGATTTTTTTTTATTTTCTGAAGTACATCAAATTTTCTCATGGGTTTTATGAATAGAAGTATACTTAGTTGCATTGAATGGAAAAAGCATTATGTGATTTTAATTAATAAAAAAAAGGAATTTTAATCTTTATTAAAAGGAAATATAAAATGTATTTTCGGAGAAATCAATAGCGAAAGCAGTCTCAATAACTACAATGGGATAGTGCCATTATGACTAACTGATAAGAATATCATATTTTAATTCAGAGAATTTTATTATCATATAAAAAACGTATCTGAAAGAACAATAATCATATTAGCAAATTTAATTTGTAGAGCAGTTATGCGAATGAATTATATTAATTAAGAACAAAAGTTTACCGATTCAATCTCAGTTTCATTTATCTTGATTCAACTCAATTAAACATAATACTTCTCAAAGTGTGTATTTCCAGAAAACATGAATTTACATATTCGGAAATTATGCAACTTAGTGTGTGCATGATGGAATCAAACAGTTTATCGGAATCAAGACATTAATTAATTGAAAAATAAAATCAAACAAAGACAGAAGCATCAGTAGACATAGTCTATATAGACGAAAAAAATGTAGAAAGTGTAGGGCAACTAGAGCGCAAGATGAAAAAGATCAAAGCAATGAGCTGCTGAAAGGTGAAATGTGGAAAATGTTGAAGAAACAGAAAAGGAAAAACTTGTCGATCATTCGACGGAATGAAAGGAGCGCTGGGGGAAAAGTAAATGAAACTTCGCGATGAATGTTAAGGGTGTTTATACAGCACTCGAGGAGTTTGCGTACGCGGAAATTCGCGTTCGTTTAAAGTTACGCTTGAATGAGAAGAACTAAAGTGGTGGGAAAGACGAAGGAAAAGTAGTGTGGAAGGAAGATTATTAAAAGAAGACGAAGAGTAGGAGCATATAGCAACATATCCAGATTTTTAAAGGTTATTTAAAAATCGATAAGGGTCAAAGATGGTTGGGTATGGGCCTCGTGTCGTCTGTTACGTAAGCAATTTGCTCAGCGTCACGTGACGAGGGTCGACCCTGGCCTCCTTCTCGGTGCACCACATGTGCCTGGATCGCTGGTTAACCTACGTGACCGTGCCAAGAATTCGGACGCATTCCCGTCTGCCTTGATATTGGCAACCAGAGTGATTTGCATATTGGTATACATTAAAGCCACTCCCTTTTGGTATCGTGCCATTAGACTGTTCCGAGTGATCAAGGGAAGCTTTAATATATTGAAGCTGTGGAGGGCAGTTGAGTAACGAAAGCGAATAGAAAAATGTATACTCGATAATTGTTCACCAATGTGCTGTATTTTATTTGCATAATTCGACACATTATAGATGCTAATCTATAGTTTATATTGCGAAAATTGTAGTCTTGCAAATTTGCAGGATTTTAAGACTCAAACTTTTGTGTCAAAAATGGAATTCAATTTTTTTCCTTTGTTATTTTAATTAACACGGTTTAATTGCTTATATATTTCTTCGGGCAATATTCATTTGAGTAAATACTTCATTTACATTCAGTAAGACTAATGTTCAAAATTTTCAATGAAACAAGTCTGTATTGCATAGTAGCCGCAGTTTGTGTGCCATTGATTTTCGACAAATTCAATTCAAACAATTGATCTTAAAAGTTTCGAAAGCCAGCAGTACTACCGAGTTAGTAAATTATAAAGATCAACTGTGGAAATGAAAAACACTATGAAGCTAGTCTATGTTTCAACACCCCGAATGAATTTGTGAGCACACCCCTTGGAATCCGGTTCTTTAAAGCTATCTTTTATTTCATCGACGCACAATTCGTTTTTAGCATTCAGTCTATTGGAATGCCAATGCTTTTAACCAATTTGTTCTACAAATTATTGATTAAACTTGAAGGATTCAGTATTTCCGAGTGAATGAGATGTGAAACGTTTGTTTATCTAGAATGAAGCTGGCGTTAAATTATATAGACGAACAGTTTGCCGAATAAATTCGTCGACAAGCACTTTCAAAGCACCTTCTTCCATGCAATGCACTTCTTTATTCGTTAGACAAATTATTTTTTTTGCCTTATGAACTTTTCATGCTAATATAACGCCAAGTTCTTACAAATCTTGCACCATGACTTAATAAATTTGCACACTCATTTCAGATCCTTTCAGTTCATTTCAGACGAACTTGGCGTTCTCTGAGGTTGAGCTTCACATTTGGATGAAAACTTTGTCAGATAAGGAAGTAGTAAGAAGTACGAAGTGGCGAACAGAACGACAGTTTAGCTGCAAGGGAAATGAGCGAGTAAGGACTAATTGCGTCGACAACGCTAAGATATTAACCGCATTTGGAATTTTAATTTCAGTGTCTAGGTTTGACTGTGAAGAAAAATGTTTTACTTTCTGAATGACGATGCCAAGCAGAGCAGTAAATGTGTTCCTAAATACGATGCAATTTCTTGTCTACTTCATTATTAATAATTTTCAGCAATTAAACATTCAATTAATTTTACTTCTTTCAACGTTGCAAAGTATAATCATACATTGAAACACTTTTTATTTGAACATTTTCAATGTGGAATTGTATAAAAACGAATTGTTTTTTTAGTTCATAAATAATATTGATAATACTTATTGTAACAACATGTACTCGAGAATCACAAAAATATTTAGTTGTCTTCGTATTATTAAACTGAACTAAAAATTAAATTCTTTTGTAATATTAAAAAGTTGAAAAATAGTACTAAAAATGCTTCCTTTATTTTTAGTTTACTTTTGATCTTGACTTCAATTATTTTACTTTTATGCGATTTCCAAGAGATAAAAGAAAATATGGTAGCTTGTAAGGGTGTGAAGGTACTTTTCTTTTTCAGTTGGAAAATGAGAAATTAAGCAATAACGGACAATAGCGAGAGTTTGATAAGATGAGGAGAAAAAAAAAACAAAAAATATCAGCAAGGAAGTCGAATGTACATGGTAAGACATGGGGTAAGACAAGGTAAGATGAAATAAATTTATTGCACAAATCGAGTGGAAGCACGCGTAAAAAAGTGTAATTCCATGCCCATCGTAAATTAGATTGCGAGCTTGTAACAGGCTTCGTCTGTTTAATTTAATTTCACCTCTGTATTGGGCTATACTGCGAAACTTTGTTTATAATGCTACAAATTTTTTATAGTTCATTCTTTGCACCTGAATGAGCCGTAATATGGTCATAAAACAAAACATTCTCCAGCTTTAAAATGCTTTTATAGTGAAATTTGGGTATTTAAAATTATTTTACTAGACAAAATTATTCAAAACGATACTTTCTTTTATCATTCAACAGAAAAAAGGTAGTTTTACGTTCACGTTTTGCAACATACAACTTTTGCATTTCGTAATGAAATTTTTCGTTCAACGTAATTTATATAAAAACCATGCTGTGATTATGAATCTTACATTTTTCTACTTACAAATCGAAAGTTTAGTAGAACTATCATTTTAAACAATTGTTAACTTTTGTGAAATGAAAAAGTTTGGAATGAAAATGTTGGAAGCTGTTTCATATAAAAAGTCTACTTTAATCAAATAAACTAACAAAATGTGATGAGACATAAAACTGTACTTTATGTCATTGTACATGGGATACATTAAGAAATAAAGAGTGCTGACTTTGATTATTATTTGGAATAGGAATGCTGTGTTATTACACGAAGCACGCGACAGCACGTTTTAATTTACTTAAGTGGATGCTGTCATTTTGAACGTTGAAAGATCTGAACGAATTAATTTGTAATTTTCCGATTTAATCAGTAAGAATTAACGTGATAGTAATAAATAAAATAAGTGCTTACAAAATAAATATATTGATAGAAAAAGGAAATAAAAACAATAAATGGATTGTAGCAACATTTTATAAAATATTGATGTATATCTGTTGTATTTGCTTCTACGTTTTCTCTTTACAAAATGTAATTTATTTTCTCAATCAAGAATTTAATTAAATTTACATTGCAAAAGTTCGATTATTTTCTTAATTTTCGAAATTTTATTTTAATTTAACAAAGCATTTACCTTAATATCTTAATAAATTTTCTTAGTAGTCTTGTAAAAAATGTTCCAAAAATATTTTCTACGCTCTAAATTAGAAGACGTGTAATTAAGTAGAAACTATAGTAAGGTAGAAGTAAACCTTAAAACTTGCGCTCAACAAGAATTCTCTTAAAATAGCGTATAATATTTTTGCTACGGCTAAGGTTAAATGCGGTGTCTTATAATATACGTTACTAGTAAAGGTAGAGTAATGTTCAAATTATTTTATACGTAGTTTATTAATTGGCCATTACTTTTGTAAGTTTCGCTAACTACTTTTAAGATATACGTCAAATCAAAAAGATTTACGTCAACTTCGCTTTAGAATTATCCAAATATAATTTTTTATATTCATTAGCTATTCAGGTAACTTTCTTTGAAATTAAAATACCACTCGAAGAAACGGACTTTGTGATATTAATGTGAAATTCTTTGTAGATGTTTATCCAATTTTTTGTTTATATATTTATTCAGTGAGTTATTAACAACATTCATTTACTCATTAATCAATCATTCAAAATTTGTTCACTTAAAGCAATATTATTTTCAACATAGATCAATATTAAATAATAAAAAGATACTATTATTATTTCAATGTGTACACTAAATATAATAATATTTCAACTAAATCAAATAGTAAACAAGTATATGTGAATACACTTTGTGGATTTTGGCACGTAGTTTTAAAGTCTTCTATAAAAGCGTAACCACATTTCCTGGTGGGTTTAAATGCATATGAAAAAGGAGTAGTGGAACTAACTAAGTGGTTTGCGTGATTGGCGTAATTCTAATGCAAATGTTAGAGATCATAGATTGGATTTATTGGACTGGACCAATAGGTCAGAATTGAATGACAGGTCAATAAGAAGACTGAAAGCCCCGAACTAGCGATACACATAAGCAATCTCAGTCAATTGCTGTTGCTTGCAAAGCTATTCGATAAACCCTTAATCCATTGGCAATTAGGTGGCACATCGATTCGCACAAATCCTATCCCTTTGTTTATATGTGGCGTACCACCTTTTGTTTATTATATACATATTTTCAACTTTTATCATTTAAATGTGTAAAATTATCCAAAAATTCTTATAACAGACAAACAATATTGTGGTTTTATGAACTTCATTGGCTTAAAATCTCTTTTGCCAATAATTTATATAGTATAAATTGTATATTTAAATTTAGAAAAAATTTCAATTAATTTTATACTTTGGTTTTGATGACTTAATAGTCTTATGAAATGATTTGCATTATTAGATTGTCTAAGTTACTGGAGCGTCTCACATGAGTAATAACGACATAAATTCAAATTAAGTTTTGGTCTGTTGAAGTTACATCATACGTTAGCTTTCCAAAAAATTAGACTTACCTTGAGATATCTTCCTGGGAAACAGCACGAGGCGTCGCAGAACTGTGAAGAGCGAGGGATGATGCATGACGGGATTCCTGCGCGAACGACGTGTTGTTTTCCATTGCAGAAACGGAACCATTCTGTTTACCTGCAACACAAATTTTCTTTTATTAAATGTTCTTTTAATTAACACGAATGAAATCATTATATTACTAGAATAATATATTGAAAATTAGGACAGAATTTAATTCATTGAAATTACTTATAAAATATTTTTCGTTTTTCTTAAACACATTTAAGTACACTAATATATCATTGACTGAAACTGAAGTTCAGTTACTAAACATATCTAAACATTCTAAGTAATAACATTTAATTCGATTTTACAATTTAAAAAGAACTAATTTAAACAACATTAAAAGTTTGTTTTTCGACTAAAAGTAATATTTTTTTTACTTTCTTTACTTTTAAGAAATTCACAGAAATACATAGCACCATACATTAATTAAATCGACTGTCAAAAAATCAAATTTAAAAATATCACTTTTAGGATCATTAAAATTACATGATTTTATCTTTAGAAAGCATTTTATTTAGATAATAAATTTTCGCAGGTAACAATTTGGTAAAATCTATTATGATCCTGCGAAAGAATAATAAGTTTTCATTTCCTTTTATGAAACCCATTTTCTCTGAATATTAATAACGTTGTATAAGCATTTTGGTATCAATAATTTAATTCAAATTTAAATGCCTTTAATGTACTGAACATCTACGATAAATGAATAATATATCACTTAAAACACTGCCAAATGTTATTTATCTTAATGTTGTGTATTTTCGCATGTTAGCATTTTTAACTTTTTCATTAAGAAAGAGTGTTTCAGTTTTATTGATTAAAAATTTTGTCAACGTCAAAAAATGAATATACATTTGTTAAGTAAATGAAGCTCGATAAGAAGTTTTAACTGCGTTCAGTCTTTCGTGCCACGTTTTCGTCGTCCAGCAATTAAATTTGTCGCCGAAGAAGCTCGGAACAAGGCAGACGAGACTGTAGATTAAAAGAAGGATAAAAGCTTGGCACGAAAAACGATAGAGCAAGTTGAAAAACTTCGAAATGATAGAAACTTGTGATCACGTTTCTTGCAAATGAATAAACTTGCTTCTTTTCTATTCGTTGACATGTCTGAAGTCGTCTTCATAAATACAAAAGATGAAGAAACAAAAGTTCATTTATGCTATTTATATATTTTATAATGTATTATAGTTCGGAGATATTTTAATAATATTTATCGAATTAAATTTGTATATTTTGTAGTAAATATGGAATATAAGTGCATTTGGTGTTTGATGAAATGAAATTTAACGCTGATTGTCCAATTATACAATCTTTATCAGTTTCTTTTCTTTCTTATTTGATAATTTATAGATAAATATAGGAAAGGAAAGAATCTGGTAAATATAATTTGATTATATATGTCATCAATTCCCTTTAGATGGTAACATCAATTCATTACAATTAAAGTTGATGGTCATTATTTACAATTTGAAATATATATTATACAATTGTTTAGTGTATTTAATTAATTATTATATTTTGTAATAAAAAAATTAATTAGTAAGTATTGCTATAGCTCAATCGTCTTTTTAATAAAGTTTATTAATTTTTTTTTTTTTTTTTTTTTTTGTTGATGATGAACCTATATTACAAGAATTATTAAACACGCTTGGGATGATTTGTTCAATTTAGTAATATGTATATTAAAGTAATAAAATTATGACTTAATTCGAAATTACGTTTAATCTGCTCCGCGTAGTTTAGTAAATGTATGCGTTAATGTGTTTTCCCTAGTGAGAATAGATTCTCGCGGATAAATAACAATTGAAAACAAACGTATTAAACAATTAATCACAAAAACAAGTGAAACAAAGTGTTATAATAATGTTAAAAAATGAAACAGTGGTACATAAATTACAGCATAATAATTATTTTTACTTGATTCTTTCTGTTTATGTGTTAATAACATAATGATATAGAATTTCTACACTAATGTATTTATATTTTGCATTCAGATAAAAATAATAATATAATAATCCATTTTTTCTAATAAATAAAGAAAGAATTGATATATGATTTTGAAAATTGTCACACCGTTGAAAACGAAAATAATTGAATCATAAATTTTGACGTGACGTAGAATATACTGAAAAAAATTTCATTGAACGAAGCAGATACTTACGTGGTTGAGGCGACAAGGAATGATCCGATGCAGGTGGTGGAGGTGGAAGACTGCCTTCTGGTTTTGCAACCAAAAGAACGACTCTGTCCTGAGTGGCTTTTAACGTCGCCACGGCCTCTTCGTGCGTTACGTTTTCCAGGTTCTTATCACCCTACGAAACATAAACATTTTTATTAGAAAACTGAGATTCTTGACTAAAATAAAGTAGACACGTCAGTTACTTATTTGACAAAATGAATTTGATATGTGTCACATGTATTGTATATGTATTATCCTATATACTTGAAATTGTATACTATATCTATAAATAAATAATATATGACTACATATTGTATTCATGATCTACTTTATAAAAAGAACCATTTGTGGAAAGTTATATGGATTTAAGGCAAGTTTCTGACAACATACACCTTTTTATGTGACGATACAGATAATGTACAACTTTAGTAGATTACGATCGCAAATTTTGCATGCTTGATTTTTCCAGCTAGCTTGTCAATTTCTGGGAATTGTGATTTTTGTCTGTTGATGAAGATCAAACGGCAAAATGCATCGTGCGGATTTAATTGAAACTTGGAATCAACGTTTTCGTTTCAACGACGAAAAGATGAAATAAGAGCGAAAGGGATAAATTGAAAGAAAAAGTTTATTTGATGGAGGGAAAGTAGCATAGTGGCGAACTTTAATTTGTCGGACTCGAAAAGTTAGTGAGGAAATGTAATGAATCGCAAGATGAGCACACGGAACTAAAATTTCTCTTACTAAATTATGTCCGATACGGTTATTGTATTTTGCAACTTCATTCATCCTCGACAGTATCTTGCCGCTGAGTTACGCGGAACAACTTTGGCAATCAAATTTGTGGTTCGAAACTTAAGAAGAAATTTTGTTGAAGAAGTCAACAGTATAGATTTGAATTACCGTATTCTCGGATTTCGGTCAATTGACCGTATTAGATAATAGTATATAAACAAAATTAAACAATAATTCAAAGTAAAAGTTGCTTAAGTAAAATGTTTTATCATGAAGTATTAATTTACTTTCCCAATTTCTCTACAAATCTGACAATTTGTATGAATTAACAGTTAAACTTTTAATTAAATGTTTAGATGTAACTTTATATATATATATATATATATATAAAGTTAAACCTAAATATATATATAATATATAAATAAAAATAAATATTTAGTAAGTAAGTTAAGTAAGTGTAGTAAGTTATTATCCATTTTGTGGCTATTTACAATATAAAATATTATCCAAAAATGAGTCTATATCTCGTACTAAATTGTAATTCAAAAAACAAGAATTCTCATTTAAATATTTTCATCTTTGGTATTTGTTGAAACTATATTTGCATAGTCAAGTAAAATCATTTCCGACATGCAGATTCAATTGAATAAGCGACATAATGATCACAAAAGAAAGCGAACGTTTCGCTTGACAAACAAATTGCTGAGTGTCGGTCTGCTCGAGGAAGAGTTTTCACGGGATCGTTTGTTGCTTATAAAGTGGCCTCTTCTTCGTTCTCTTCATTCTCTTTACCCCTTTTTCTGCTCTCTTTTAACATTTTTTTTTCTCTTGCCACGACAATCGTTTCTACTGAATCTACTTTACTGGGATTCTTCCGCACTGACCGCTATTGTGCAGCTATAAAAAAGATATCAAAACGGACGAATAGTAGAGGACCTGGATGGAATGAGGGAGCAGGAACTGTTCCGAATGTCCACGACATAAACTTCGCTCAAACCAAAATGGACTAAATAAATGCATCACATAAAGCACAGGAATGATGGATCCGGAATTTAAAAAAAGTTGCACAATTGTCCGGATACTTTGTATATAAAGTGAAAAGGTAATAGTGAGCAAGAGCTTGAGACTTGACAGAAATATTTATGTAAATTTAACAATTATCTGAGAATGTATGGCAATTTTTCATTTATTCTTTATACAACTTTATAAAATAATAAAATTGCATTTATTTTTATTAAGAATATTTAGAAATCAGAAATCGAATAAAATACGTGTAATGGCAATTAGTTCATTATTTGATAAAAATTACAAAATTGTACAATCACAAACAATAACAGCGATTGTATTTCGAAAATTTAGCATATCTATCCAGCCTTCAATAAAAACACCAATGGAGGGTTTTGTACGAAATCGATGAGGCGTGGAATCGACGAAGGATTTTCAGGAAAGTCATAGTCGCGCCTCTGCCACCGACAGAACTGACGGAATGGCTATCAATTATTCGAAACCCTCTTTTTTGTCTTTCTCACTCTCTCTTACAATCCTAATCTACTTTTCTCGACCGCACTTAACCATCCATTTGTGGTAAATCATAGGTACTACGCTGCCAACTCTCTCATTCAAAATAAGTGAAAAATAGTTGTATCATTTTTCTAGAGTCATTTTTAATTGCTTTATACATTTCCTGAAAATCAGTACGCTAAATATACTTGAGTTCAATTAATTTTCTTTAACTTTAATTGAAATTACCTCGAAAAATATGTTATATTTTATATCATAAATATGCATCAAAAAAACAATTACAAAAAATTCATATATATGGAACTTTAAATATTCAACATATAGTCTGCTAGAATTTTGAGACAAAAAAGAAAAAAATATTTTCTAGTTTATGAAAAAGTGAAAAGCAAACACGTGTACTATAGAGTACAGAGCAACCTTATCTTATGAATGAAAATAGACGTTCAAAATAGTAATGGAAAAATTAATTGTGCATGTAGTCATTCAGTAGTTATTGAATGCTTCTCTCCAAGGAAATAATAGATTCCTTCCCAGTATCAACGATAGATAAATATGCAAAGCTAAGGAAATGTTTCAAGACAAAAATTTCTTTTTGTCTGGTAGTAAGTGCCAAAGATCGTCTTCTTTTAACCTTGATATCTTATTTTAGAATACGATCAGCGGACCATGTATTACACGACGACTTTAAAACTGGTTTTACTTGAAAAGTGAACGTGAATGAAATTACACGTTTTTCAAGGTGCTCGTTACGTTATCTTCACATTGAGCTCATAAACATGTGTATCAATGTTTATACGTCGTTATTAATGTTGCGTCGTAAATTGTTATTGAAAAATGATTGTGACATGATTTGTATATTATCATCTTACACATTGTAATAAGTAACTCCATTCAATAGTTTTGCTATTTTTCCCATTACTTTCATCATATTTAAACTTGTTTCACATTTCATGATGAAAAACAGATCAATAAACTTAAACTTTAATATTTCATTTTGAAAAAAAAAAAACAAGTTTTGCTTAAATAATATTACTTTATTTATTTTTTACGTAAATGATCAAATAATCGAATATATAAAGTAATGATTGAACATAAATGAACGTAACGATATTAATGTCACATATCATTCATTGGTACAAACAAGCAAATGTTACTTACCAAGGCATTCCTGACGGCAACCAATTTGTCGCCAACGACGAGACGGCCGTCGACTTGTGCTGCGCCACCCTCCATAATTTTCGTGACATATATCCCATTATCGCCCGGGATATGCTGATTGCCAATACCACCGGCGATACTGAAGCCCAAACCTTTGTTACCTTTGACAAGCTCGATTTCCGTCAACTGCATTTGTCGCCGTCGACGAACGTACTACAAATTAAAAGACCGCAGAATGAAATTTTGATACGTCCCAAAGTTTCACAAGCTAATGAAACTGAGACGAAGAAAATTAAAAAGTGTATTCACGCTGATCAAAAGATGCCGTTGAGTTGATTGCGTTCAACTCCAGTTTTCCATTCCGGAAAACTAATGAAAAGCTCTTTGACCAAGTATCGTGATCAGCCTATAATATGGTTTACGAAATCACTTCTATCATCGTAAATGAATCATCTCTGTTTATCTCATTTATTTTTGCTATTTTATACAAAAAATATTTTCATCCTTATAACTTCCGGATGCTTGAAATCATACACATACAATTTCTTCAAAAAACTATAATATAAGCTAACTACAATTTCTATAAAAAATTAATATTCATAGTAATGATTGTGTTCTATTTCTATTACTGTGTTCTATACTACTTTATATTAAATAAGTATAAGATTATTTTCAATATTCAGCTTTTATTGATTTCCTATTTACGTGCTAGATTTACTTAATATTTAATAAGGATGAAGAATGTTTGGTATGAAATTATTATAAAAAGTAGAATATACTAATTCTAGTAATTGATCTTATGAGTATTTAAAGTTTTTTTAATAGTAAATGAGCCGAATATTCAACTAAGAAAGTTTTATAATATTATAAGCGATCAGAATTCCCGAAGAGAGTTATTGTTACAATGAGAAGTTTAACGTAAATAATTAACATTAATCTACATGGATATTGAAATATTTATTAAGAGTAGATAATGTAAGATGTTTGCAACTAAATTCAAAATTCTACTAAACTAAACTTTCCAATGCATTGCTAATATTTCAGATAGATTAAAAAACTAAAAATATTTGAAATATGTTTATAACAATATGTGGGCAAAATATAGTGCCATTTATGTACTTTCCATTATTAGGTAAAACAAATTTTGAAATTCACTTTATTCAATCATTATTCATTATACCTTTAATTTATTATTATCAATAATAATGTATATTTATAGATAATATTCGGTTCTGCTTGGTTAACCTGTATCAAAATATTATAAAAATATATACCGATATGAAACTTTAATATAATCATATGAAAATTTGCATGCCATAAATATTGAATCTAAATTTATTAAGGGTCGCGCTAGCGACCCAACGAGCCAAGGTTTTAAATTAATTTAAATAAATGAGATGAGAAATAATTAAAATGACAGCGCGACCTTATTTTCTGGAATATGAAAAACGAATTTAATGCTGTCTCTGTTCGACTTATTGAACGTCAACGCAAATGTTGCGACAGAAACAGATGATTCGGGCCTGTCGACTGCTAAAATTTTTCTCACGTCGGAAGTTCGTCGATTTATTACTATACATGTGAATACGAAATCGCGCGAAATTTGAATTTTGCTTTTAATAAAACCATATAATATAACAGGGGGTTGGTAACTTGGAAGTCATAAAAGAATATTGATGACTTCTAATGATTTCGAGTGACTTCCGGTGAATTCTTACGAATTGTAATGAATTCTTAGGAATTCCAATGAATTCTTAGGAATTCCAATGAATTCTTAGGAATTCCAATGAATTCTAATGAATTTTAATGAATTCTTAGGAATTCTAATGACGTCTAATGAATTCTAATGAATTCTAATGAATTCTAGTGACT